>JZKD02S1430660.1:69929-81620 GCA_000966675.3 Picea glauca
AGCGATCATAAGGTATGTTCTTTGTTCTTGCCTCCTATTTCATTCAATAGTTAAAATCTAGGGAAAGAGTATTATTCTGTCATGCTTTGTTCTAGATCCAAGTGGATCTAGGGCGATCGGTTTGTGTCCGCACTTACGGATTTATCCAATAACAAAATTGGCGACTCCACTGGGGAGAATCCCATTTTCTTTGTGGCTTTTTGTATTTTTTTGTGGCCATTTTCTCTGGTTTCATTTTTCTCCTGTCCTATCAGTGTCCGAGTCTTCAGGATATCTTGATAGACCTTCTGGGTCCAGAAGCCTTTGTCAATTTTACTTCAATTTTCAAATTTTTGATTAAGTTCAGGCATTCTCACACTACACCTCATTGCATCCTGTGAGAACTGGTAAGGTTCACACCCTGCCTTTAGGTTTCAGTGCGAGGTTCTCGCACCCTGCTAACGGCTTACCTGCGAGAATCAGTGATTCTCGCACTGTGTTATATAGCCTGCCTGCGAACATCATTTTTCAAAAATTTGGATTTGAGTTTTGTTTTTTTCAACTGCCCAGATTAGTTGGATTACCTCTTGTGAGTTTCTTGGACCATTGGTTGATATATTTCTTGCTTTATTTTGTATGCGTGAACAGTCTTAGGGTTTTAAGGCTTTTCTTGTCTTTTTGGCTTGACTTTCATTTCTCAACTCTTCTTGGCAATACCATTCTCTGTGACTTCAGTTTCTGAGTGTTTGATTAGTCGAGAACCAGTGATTGGTTGAAGGTTAAGTTTGTTTGGTTTTCTCTTTTGCTTATTGGTTTGAGAGATCATTTTCTTGTGTAATTGAGAAGACTACTTTGGTTTGCTCTTTATTTTTGCTTTCATTGAAAGAGTAGATTGGGTTATTTGCTTGTTCATTGATTTGATTTTCTGTACTCTCACTGTCATGGTCTGAGTCCTTTTTGGAAAGTGAACAAAAGTTTTTTCTTTCAAAAACTTGTTTTTTGTTTTTAGAAAACATTGAAAAATCAAATTATTGAAATTGTTGAAGTATTTGAAAAGACACAATAGAGAATTTTCATTTGATAAATGATTGTTTGTGTTGACATTTGAAAGTGAAATTGTGCATTGTAGTTCACGGTTGATTTGGAAAACTTCTTCTCTCTCCCATACACAGGCTTCATTGAACGAAAAGTTATATATTTCATTCTCATCCTTGCATTGTTGGGTCAGAGTCATACAACATAAGTTTCATTTCCGTTACCTTTGAGTAAACAACAGCCTTTAATAACACTGCGTAATCATAAAATTTATCTAGTAACTCTTTTCTAGGGCTATTTTACACCAACATCTAGCTAGGCTAGCGCTTTGGAGTAGGAAGAGAGATACACTCTCCAAAAGCACAAAAAACACAATAGCATCTTTTGTTAGGGAGTGTTAAATTCCATTTGCAACATTCTGTCCTGGGAAGCCCTTCTCACACAAGGGTCAAGCACTAGGTCGCATTGATGTTGGCAGAGTTACTCACCCTGCTTTGTTGATATCAATGTAGAGATTGCATGTATTACGAGGATCACTCGAAGGTATACCCACAATGATGAGTGGAAGCCTTTTGAGTTGATTTCGGGCTAGATACCCTACCCTTGCGTGTGGATTGGACTGTCAACTGTTCCCCCAGGATTTATTGTTGTTGGTGGTGACCTTAGTGGCCTATCTCTCTAGGTTCTTACCCAAGGTGACTGTGGAGGGGAAATTCTTCACGGTACTTGGAATTGATGTTGACCAAACTCACTCGGGCTCCTTGGAGGGTAAATCCACAATTACTGCGTGGAAGCTTGCACCAGGGTGTAAGTCCATTAAGCAGGTCGTCAGCGTAACTTTTCCACCTTAGCCCCACCCCTTCTCATCTCATTGTTGCGACGTTGGATTTCATCACCAACTAGTGGCCTCGAAATTAGAAGGTCTTGTTTGCTTGGTGTTGCTTCCTAGATTTTGTTTACTAGCGCGTATTGTTTATTTCTTGAAGTTGACCATAGAAATTTCTTCGCGGAGCTTGTCACTCATTTACAATAGCTCCCCCACGTCGTTCACGTAGAATGCAGGGTTTATCTACAGAGCATCTAGACGTTACACAACCCTTGCCTACAGCTACCCTTGAGGGCTCTCCTGAGGGCTCTCCTCAGCAGAGTGAAGTTCCAGACATTTCTACACCACCTCCACAGGTAGAACGAACTGACTCTTTAGAACCTTTCCGAATTACCAATACTAGAGAGGACTTTCGAATTCGCCGTGGTGAACGACCCTTTGTGCAATTAAATTCTTCCAAATAATTAGTTGTTACCTCTTCTGGATCACCCGTTGGGACTCTTCCCGGTATAGAAGGCCCAGATCCTTTTTGGTCTGCAGGTGATTTCCGCAGGGCCCTTTTTAGTCCTGATTCGCCTGTGGTCTCCGAAATCAACCCTCCAGTGTTTTCTGAGACAGAGACAGTACCGGTCAATACCATTTATCATTTTACTCTCCCTGCTAAGATGGCCCATCTCATGAACAATACGAGTGTCCCAACCAGGTTCACTACAGTTGGTCTTGCTCCTATCAACACACAGCGAATGCCCAATGTCACTCTGACTCTACCACCCGGATACCATGCATTGAATGCTTTGTTGAATGCTTATGTTCCAACACCTCCGCAAACCCCATCTTGTACTCCTGGTGGTCCTTCTTTTCCTGGGCACCCTATTCCCGGTTTTATTCTGACACTCCCTCAATTTCCTTCTGGAAATCCTAATCCTAGTGGCACTATCCCGTCCATTACACCAAACTTGCAGATTCCTGTTGGTGGACAAGGTGGTACGATTCAACCTCCTCTTGCAGGACATCTTCCAATTACTACACAACCTTTGATTGGGACACAACTTCCGATTGGAACACCACCTACGATAGGGGGACCAACCCCACCTTTTGGACAAAATATACCTCCTGCTTTGGCACAATATTGGAATCAGATGCTAAAAAATCTTCCTCAAACGACTGGGGGGAAGCAACTTGTCCCTACAATAGGCCAACCTTATCCAGGTATACCTAATCCTATTTGGGGTCAGGGTCAGAATGCTCAAACTCGGGTCCCTGCTCAAACACAAGGTTACAATCCTTGGAACTACTATCCTCTTCAACCACCATCGAATCAACCTAGGTCTTCCCATTATGGGCAGACTGCTTACGGTCCTACTGGTTTGCCAACAGAGCTTCCACCCCAAAGCCATCAGCACTCGCAGGTGAATCGACAATTGCCTTTTCTTGCTACTTTGGATTTGTCGGATTTGTCTAGGATTTTAAATGATCCTTTTGTCACTCTCCCCAATGGCCTATTATTCTAGCCAAGATTCCCTTGGACATTCCTAAATTCGATGGAAAAGTGGGAGAGGACCCAAACAATCACATTATGACTTTTCACCTATGGTGTTCATCCAACTCGTTGATGGATGACTCTATTCGTTTACGTCTTTTTCAACGAACCCTTACCGGTTCTGCTGCGAAGTGGTATATTGAATTGCCACGAGGTTTCTTCTTTGATTTTAACACTCTGGCTATGGCTTTCCTTACACATTACCAGTTACCAATCCGTTATGATACTGGGACTGAGATTTTGACTTCCTTCAAACAAACTAAAGGCACTCATATATATGATCATATACATGAGTGGCGAAGGAGAAAACGTCTCATCAAACTTGAACTCCCTGATCAATTACTGGCTGAATGGTTTACGAAATCCTTTGTGAATGAAATTGGTAAAGACATTTCCATGGGTGGCATTGTCACAGAGGAGAAGGCTATAAGTCATGTTCAATATCTTGATCTCATTTATTCACAAACGGGAACACTTTATGATTTATTACCTGAATCACCTCATCCTGGTGCTTCCAGCATTTGAACTACTCCAGCTACCTCGCACGCAGCTGATGGTGTGATTGGTGCTACCCAAGCCCACTCACATTCTATTTCAAGTACAACCCCTAAATATGCTTCTTCTAATGTTCACAATGCTCCATCTCCTGCTACTCCCACCAGTAAAAATTCGGAGGTCAATGATGTCCAATCTACCCCAGCCGGTAAAAATAAATCTAAAAAGGGGAGAGGCAAGAATAAGGAGGGCAAAAATAATAATCAAGTAGAGAAAACTAAAACCACTCCTGTTGAGGATCGAGATAAGCGCAAACCATGATACCCTTGCCTTATCTATGGTGATTATCACTACACAAAGGATTGTCCACGACGTGCTGAGGTCACGAAGTTCCTTCAAGGAGCACCCAAACCATCTACCCCGACTGTCTTGTCCCAAACCTTCCCGTCTCAGCAACAGGCTCAGTTGGTCATTCAAGACCAACCCTCCTCTTCTACAAAATCATATGTTTTGATGTGTACTGGTGATTCTAAGAAAAACAACGTTGCACTTACGACTAGAGCCAAAGATTATACTCAATCTAAGGAGAATGTTGACGATTTACCTCCTACTTTGGTGCAACCTTCTCCCGCGACTCCACCTACTAATGGTCCTCTTCATCTCAAACGACCAAGCCTTGATACAGTCCTAAAACCACCCCCAAAAGGTGTCGTTAGAAAATCGGCTTTCAATCCTCATGCTCGTGCGGCCCAGAACTACAGTATTGTTGAAGATCTGGCCCAGGCACCTTCAACGATGTCAGCCCTTGAAGTCCTTCAGTCATGTCCTACACAACGGAAGGCACTATTAAAAGCTATAGGTGGAATTGACCCGACAGATACAAACTTAATAGTCTTTGACTTGGATGATCACATACCACGGTTACCCCCGCAACTTGCATTCCAGATACAAGTTGTTGTCTCTGACAAGAACATTTTCCGCACTGTCATCGACGAGGGTACCTCAACGTGTGTAATGTCTTTTTCTTGTTGGAAAGCCATTGGCTCTCCTCCCTTGAATGAATCACAAAACACTTTTAAAGCCTTCAATGGCTCTGGTTTTAATCCTTACGGTGTTCTTCCTTCATTTCCTATCACACTAGAAGGTAAAATGGTCCAATTCGAAGTGGAAGTCTTTGACGCTCCCCTTGATTATAATCTTTTACTTGGCCTTAGCTGGATCGATTCCATGTGCGCCGTTGTGTCAACTCTTTTCCATGTAGTACGTTTCCCTCATCAAGGAAACGTTGTTACTGTTGACCAACTTGCCTTCTTCAATTCTGATACTTGTACTGGAAACGTGTCATTTATTTCTAAAACCCCACCGGGTTATGAGATCATTGGTGTAGGATTTTTAAAGGACTCCTTGTTAATGGTTGCTTTTCCCATTCCACCACCCGATGTTCCACGCCCATCAGTTGCTTCTATCAACATGATCTCCAATATGCCTCATGAATTTCCTGCATCACACGACCCTTGGATTGTCCCTGACCCTGGAGATCATTTTCGTTTCGGCGATGTCATGCTGCTAAGTCCGGTTGAGTCTACTTATCAAGCCATTCAATCAACAACATCTTCTACCTCTTCTCTTGATGCATTGTTTCCCGATCCTTTTCGTGTTATTTTTCCCACTGGCGAGATGATCACGTCCATCATGGAGGACACCCCTTGGGATGATGGGCATCATCGTTCCATACTCTTTCTGGAACAACACACTCTTGAGAACTACCAATGGATTTTGACTCCGTCGATCGTTGTTGTCATTTCCACGGTTCCCGCGACTTCACACGATGTGTTTGCTGAAGGGAACTTAAGTAACATCTCGCCCACAATTCCCATTGACATATCCATTAAACCTGGGATAGTTGAAAATGTTCATATTGGAGCTTCGTGTTCTCCCGATGAAATCGTCACCTACATGTCTCTGTTCAAATAATTTCGTGACATCTTTGCCTGGAGCTATGAAGAGATGCTAGGTATCGACCCTACTATTGTTGTACATGAGATAAAGACATACCCTAGACCTAAACCTGTCCAGCAACGCCTTTATCCAGTCCATCCACGTAAAGCGACGGCTATCAAGCTCGAAGTTGAAAAACTTCTAAAAGCCGGTTTTATTTATCTGGTGGCTCTAACAGAATGGGTTTCCAATCCTGTTCCAATTGATAAAAAAGGAGGCAGTATTCGTGTATGTGTTGATTATCGGGATATTAACAAAGCTTGTCCAAAAGACAACTTTCCAACCCCTTTCATCGACCAGATTGTCGATGACTGTGCCGGAAGTGAAATCTTCTCTCTCATGGATGGTTTCTCCAGCTATAATCAAATAAACATTACTCTCGAGGACCAACATAAGACTGCTTTTATTTGTCCTTGGGGTACTTTTTCCTATAGGAAACTTCCCTTCGGTCTTAAGAACGCTGGCGCGATGTTTCAACGTGCTATGTCTTATGCTTTTCATGATATAAAGCATATAGTTCAACCCTATTTGGACGATTTACCAGTTCATTCTATGCACAGAGTCAATCACCCTACTCACCTCCGAGCTATTTTCATTCATTGTTGGTTCTATCGTATACATTTAAATCCTCATAAATGTGTTTTTTGCGTGGAATCCGACCGTCTTCTAGGTTTTATCGTTTCACGTCAAGGGATCCGGGTGGATCCTATTAAGGTTGAGGTGATTCTTAATCTTCCTCCTCCTTCTACATTGTGCCAGTTGCAAAGTTTGCGAAAGAAAACTTTCTTCGTCGTTTTATCCCTAATTACGCCGAGATAACTCGTGGTTTTACGCGGCTATTAAAGAAAGATACAGAGTTCGTCTAGGATACCATTTCCAACAATGATTTCGAAGCTTTAAAGTTGTCCCTAACGCGAGCTCCACTTATCTTTCCTCCCGATTACAGTCGCGATTATTTCCTTTATCTTGCTGCCTCGGAGTACACTATTGGCATGGTTCTCGTCCAAGAGGATGATGCGCACGACGAACATGTTGTTTACTACTTGAGTCGAAGTCTCACACCAACTAAAATCAAGTATCAACATGTTGAAAAACTGGCCTTGGCTGTCATTCAAGATGTCCAACGCTTTCGGCATTATATCCTCTCACGTAAGACTACAGTGATTTCTCATTGCAACCCTATGCAACATATTTTGACACGTCAATTGCTTGGGGGCAAGTACTCTAAATGGATTGTCATACTCCAAGAGTTTGACTTGGAATTCGTTCGTGCCAAGTCTAAGAAATCCTTAGTTTTTGCTGAGTTGATATGCAATTTTCCTCATTCTGCAACGAAAAATGTAGCAGTAGATTCATTACCCGATGGATATTTTTTCCTAATTAGCACTGATGATCTTTGGTATGGGGATATCATTATCTATCTCCAAACCCAGACTCTTCGGCCTGCTTTGTCTAGTACTGAACGATGTCGCATACGCTATCAAGCTCGTCAATACATAATCCTAGGGGATACTCTTTACCGTCGAGGAATTGACTCTGTTTTTCGACATTGTTTAACATTCGACGAAGCCGAGAAAGCTCTGAATGACTGCCATTCCGGAGCATGTGGTGGTCATATGTCTGGGTATGCTACTGCCCAGAAGATCATACGTGTAGGGTATTTTTGGCCTTCTTTGTTTAATGACTGCATTACTGTCATTCAGAAATGCCATGCCTGCCAGACCTACAATCAGAAAATTTGGTCACATCCTGCTCCTCTTCATCCTGTGGTCTCAGTTGGTCCTTTTGAAAAATGGGGCATCGATTTCATGACATGTCACCCTCATTCGGTCGGGGGGCATGGTTACATCACTGTAGTTGTTGATTATTTCACGAAATGGGCCGAGGCGATGCCGACATTCAATAATACTGGAAAGACCGCAACATTGTTTCTTTTTAATCACGTCATAGCTCATTTTGGTGTTCCCCAAGCTATTGTAACTGATCGCGGTAGTCACTTTAGGAATTTTAGGATGTCGGAACTTACGGAAAAGTTGGGTTTTCGTCATGATAACTCAACGCCCTATTATCCAAAAGCTAATGGTCAAGTCAAAGCAATCAACAAAGTTCTTATAACTATGCTTCGATGGATGATAGGAATTCATAAATCAAGTTGGCACACAATGTTGTTTTCGGCATTGTGGGCATATCGGACATCTGTTAAATCTGCTACTGGGTTTATGCCTTTTCGATTAGTCTATGGTGTGGAAGCCATTCTTCCTATAGAATGCGAGATACCCTATCTGAAGCTAGCTGTCAAACTCTTACCCAATACTTCTGCTGAAGAAGAACGTCTATTGTATCTAATGTGATTAAACGAAACTCGACATGACACCACTCTAGTAATAGAAGCCTAGAAGAAATGTGTCAAGGCACAATATGACAAGCATGTCAAGCCTCATGTTTTCTTTGAAGGTGATCTGGTTCTTCTCTATGAAAAGGATCGAGATGTGTTAGGAGCTGGGAAATTCGAACCAATGTGGCGAGGTCCTTATATTGTTCGCCGAGTTTTGGAAAAAGGAGCATATGAGCTGGTAGATTACGATTGTATCTCTTTGAGTGAACCCAGGAATGGGTTGTACTTGAAAAAGTACTATGCATAAATCATTTGTGCACAAGTACTTGTATTTTATGTATCATACTTTGTGTGTGTTACTTTAGTTTGCTTTTGACGTTATCTGGTCTCTACCCTTATGTGACATTGTGTTTGATTTCCAGATGTCGGAGTCTTCGCTACCCTATATTGGCTTCGCTGATGGCGCTAGCCGTAGTACTCGGAACCTTGCGTTCGCTGCGTGGGCAATCTATGCCCCAACAAACGAACTTGTATCTTTACAAGGTGTGTGTCTCGGCCGTGCAACCAACAACATTGCAGAGTATAGCGCCATTATTGAATTATTGGTTGATGCTATCTCGCTCGGAATTCGTCATTTGGTTGTGCGACTTGGCTCGCATCTTGTAGTACTACAACTACATAATATCTACTCTATTCGAAGTCCTACTTTGTTACGGGTGTATTTGTGAATTCGCCTCTTGGAACGTTATTTTGATCAAATTGAATATTAGCATATTCCTAGATGTCTTAATACATTAACAGATGCATTTGCTAATTATGTATTGGACAGACATTTGAACCATTTATAAATTAAACACATCAAAATTCACACAATATAAAGTAAACCGGTAGAAGCCATCTGTATATATAACGATCAAAAGAGTTTTTTACAAAAGTTTGTCCAAAGACCAAAATATCAAAATTTGAAGCTTATAGCTTCTACAAAGTGACGTCATGGATGACGTTCACGGTAACACATGACTGTCCTAGCAACCCTACGGAGCAGTTGACTCATAGCTACTGATACCCCTACAGTATGGCGTTGATCGCGTCATGGAACCTCTTCCAGAGTCATATCTGGAATGTCGGCTATCAGGCCCTCTAAATTCTGTTCCACCACCTGATAATCTTCAGCATACTGTGGTGCTGCTGCTGCTTCCTCTCCTCATCTCTGGATAGGAGAAGTGCCAGGAGGTCTATACGGTCCAACATCTGTGTTTTCAACAAACGATTTTGTATTAGTCTTTGGATGAATATATAAAAAACAAAAACATTTGAAATATGATAAAAATTCAAAAACATTTAAAAAGAGAAAATGTGTGTACTTCTTACCAAGGTCACCCCACTGAGTATCCTCAGGCAGTGCTAAATCTGGATCTCCTCGGAAATCCAGCCCAGCATAAGCGTAGTCATCGACCATCAACATCTGGGTTTTAATCCAGTCAAAGAAAACATCGTCGTACTTGACGATCGGTCCTGCTACGTGCCGGGCCATGAGCCGACACCATCTCAACATCCTTGGATCCCTAGGACCTGGTATGTTCCACTCAACCTGTAGTCTAAATACGGGGACCCTCTCAAGGAAGAAGGACACCAACAAAGATCCATACCCGAATTGATTTAGGTTACCACGTCTGCATTTAGTCAATTGTTTTTTGATACTGCGAAGCACAACATCTGCCCAGTTGAATACTCGAGGCTCAGTACACTTGATGGTGTACTGGAAGTAGCTCTGTAATGCCATATGGGGAGCATAACTCCCTACCATCCGAGCTATAGTAAAAAGGATAGTACGGAGGGTCAAGTCTCGTACCCCCTAGATAGCCACTTTTCCTTTCTGTCTCTCAGCCTCAGGTACGCAGTATTGATTACAGTACTCACTCATCTTTAGCCCACCACCTCTACTACCGTTTAGGCTGGCATAGTACCCCCGTTGGGAAAATTCGATCAAAAAGTATATGTCCTCAATGTCTAAGGACAATGTGTGAGCTCCCACATGAAAAACCTGCTGGTCTGGGTCCCACATACGGACCAGGTACTCTAGTAGTCTGACTTGGGCCCTCATGCCTGGGATGCGGAAGTATTTTAGGAGCCCACAATCTCTTAATGCAGCTATGGTAGGCGGATGATTCTCATCCATTGCATTATCCTCTTCATGTTCCCTTTCATGCCACTCAAGCATCATGTTTATGGCCAAATATCTACACAAGAAACATAAAAGGAGGATTAATGATTTTTTTTCATGATCTGGAGCTTTTTCATTGGCTAAAAATTTAATTTTTTTTTCGAGTTTGCGGTTCTCGCAGGTGCCCCATTAGCACAGTGCGAGAACCTCGCAGGTGGCTTAAGGATCACCTATGAGAACGCATCATTCTCGCAGGCCCCATATGGGTTTCCTGCGAGAATGCCAACGCGCATGTAGGGTTCAAAAAACAACTTGAAACTGCAGATTTAACCAATGAAATTAAAAATTTAAACCATGAAAATGTCAAGAATGAATAGCTTACCTTAATGTCGTAGACAACTTGTTGAATGGTCTCTTTTATCTCCCGCAAATCGATGCCAAACTCGGAGGGTAAAAAGGGGGTTTTGGAGCTCAATAGTGGAAATGAAAAATGATGTGGTAAAAATGATTATTTACTCATTTGATTTACTTTTTACTATGTTTTTTTTTTGTTTGTTAATTTGTGCGGGACCTGTTGGCTACGCGATTAACCTGTGGCTTGAGAAACCGCGACTCAGGGGCATCTAAGCCGTCAAAATCACCCGGGGATCGCACCCAGCCTGAGCCACACCAACCCTTAATATGGTTGGATTTTTTGTCCCCACAGGTTTCGAACCAGTGACTTTAACATCACGGAGTGGCTTAACAACACACTCCGTCACCGACTGTCCTACACCTCGGGGACTCTACTTTTTACTATGTTATTTTGGGTTTTTTATTCTTATTTATTGATTAAACCTAATCCCTAATATCAAGATGAGTGTAATGACTTGCAGGTGTGATGACGTTGATAATTAAATACAAGGGTATGGACATGTTTTTCTTCGTTATAGCGTGTTTTTGATTATTTTTTATGGTTTTTACATAAAACCTCGAGTGTCGTTTTTGTCCGTTCTTGCGCTCGTAAAAAAAATGAGAACGTGGTCGAGCATACTTTTACCACTTTTTCAGGCTCAACAAGGTTATACGAAAAAGGAACCCCCCTGGAGTCCTCTTTAAGCTCTTTTCAGACTCTCTAAACATGAAAAGATCGTCGAGTGACCTTGCTATTTTCATGCTCGCTAAAGTATTTGAAGTACACGTCTGGTGAGCGATAATTTATCTTTTTTTTGGTCTTATCCAGACTATCTTACGAAAAAGGAACTGAGAGAGTTCTCTTTTAAGTGTTTTTCCAAACTCTATAATCTTGAAAAACCTTCGAGTTTTCTATCTCTGGACTC
>JZKD02S1430660.1:97832-111379 GCA_000966675.3 Picea glauca
TACTGTGTATGTGTATGATTGTTCATTTGTTCATTTCTTATTTACTCTGTAGTTATTGGATAATAATGCTTCATTGATATAGCACTTGGATTATATGGTTAAAAGGGACTAAATTACTCTATTATTGATTCAACCCCCCCTCTCAGTAATCCAACACTCTGCTCACATAACATCTTCATTCTCCCATGTCATGTCCTTAGAACCATACCAGGTCCACTGGACCTTTACAAGCCCTATGGCTCGATTCCGGAGCTGTTTGTTTTTCCTATCCAATATGTGCATAGGATGCACTTGCAGGACACCTTCTTTCTCCACCTCGATCACATTCCAATCAATTACATGATTAGCATCAAGCATATACTTTTTAAGAAATGAAACATGAAACACATTATGTACAGTCATGGATGCAAATAATGCAAGCATATATGCAACTAGCCCAATCCTTTCCAGGATTTCAAATAGACCACAAAATCTAGCTGTCAACTTGGCGCAACTTCCCAGCTTCAGGGAACTCTTGTTAGCTTTCACTTTCAGGAAAACATGATGACCCACTTTAAACTCTCTGTGGGTTATGTTCTTATTAGCATAACTTGTCTGCCTATCCTGGGCAGCTTTCAAATTCTTCTTAATTTTTATCATTTGGTCCTCCATCTCCTTGAGAAACTCTGGCCCAACTACTATTCTATCATTTGGATTATCCTAGCTCACTGGAGTATTTCACTTTCTTCCATAAAGTGCTTCAAATGGGCTCATCTTCAACGATGTATGATACCCATTGTTGTAGGTGAATTCTACCAAGTGTAGGTAGTCATCCCATCTTGATGGTTTTTCCATCACATGCATTCTCAGTATGTCTTTTATTACTCTGTTCACCCTCTCTGTCTGTCCATCAGACTCAAGATGATAAGCTGTACTAAAGTTCAAATTCGTTCTGAATTCTTTGAACAATCCTTTCTAGAAATTCGAGGTGAATTTCGGGTCTCTGTCGGACACAATCGTTTTAGGAATTCCGTGAAATCGTGCCACTTCCTTTATGAAAATATCAACAACATCTGTTGCCTTGTGAGTGGTTTTCAGTGGAATAAAATGGGTAGCTTTTGTTAGATTTTCCACCACCGCCATGATCGAATCATGACGCTTGCCTATTCGGGGCAATCCCATAATAAAATCCATTGTTACTACTTCCCACTTCCACTCAGGAATGGGTAAAGGTGGCAACAACCCTGCTGGGTGCCTATGCTCATATTTAACTTTCTGGCACTCCATACATTTAGCGATGTATTCAGTGATCTCTCTCTTCATACCCGACCAAAAGTAATGAGTCTTGATCTCTACTACTATTTTTTGATATCTAGGGTGCCCTGCATAAGGCACATTATGCATCTCCTGCAAAATCATCTGTTTCAAGCACTGGACATTGGGTACAAAAAATATGTTCTTGTACTGTAGTATTCCATCTGTTTCCAATTTATGTATTTCCATCTTCTGTGGCATCTTACCCTAATGTAGCTTGGCTACCAATTCTCTGTATTGCAGATCTGCATTTGCAGCCGCTAGAATTCTTCTTTTAATATCAGTCTGATACATGTTAATGGTTGTAGAATGTAATTCATGCACCCTCCTACTGAGTGCATCAGCCACTTTATTCTCCTTTCCTTTGATATGCTTGATCTCAAAGTCGTACTCACATAGAAATTCCAGCCACCTACTTTGTCTAGTGTTTAAGGTTGGTTGATCAAACAAATATTTCAGACCATTATGGTCTATTCTAAGTTCAAACCTCCTTCCCATGAGGTAATGCCTCCATTTCTTTAGAGCATGAACTATGGCTACCAACTCCAAGTCATGGGTTGCATAGTTCTTCTTGTGCTCTTTTAATTTCCTGGACTCATAACAGATTACGAATCCATTCTAATTGAGGACCCTTCCCAGTCCTTCTTTGCATGCATCAATGCATACTATGAAATCTGCATTTGGATCTGCAATCCTCAGGATTGGAGCACTGGTTAACAACTGCTTCAATCGCTAGAAACTTTCCTCACATCCCTCTGTCCAGTAAAACTGCTTCCCCTTTCTTTGGAAGGAAGTGATAGGGTGAGCTCTCTTGGAAAACCCTACGATGAAACTTCTGTAATAACTGGCCAATCCCATGAAGGATCTAACTTTTGTTATGTTCCTTGCATTGACCATTCTCTAATCGCTTCAATCTTCTCAGGGTCTACCACTATCCCATCCTTTGAGATAATATGTCCCAAGTAATGGATCCTCTCCTGATAAAACGAGCACTTTCTCAGCTTGGCATACAGTTGGTGCTCTCCTAGCACCTACAACACCATCCTCAAATGTTGTTCATGTTCTTCTTCAGTCCTGGAATACACCAGAATGTCATCCAAGAATACAATGACAAACTTGTCTATATAGTCCCTAAATACTCCATTCATCAAGATCATAAGTGGGTGCATTTGACAGTCCAAATGGCACCACTGTGAACTCGTAATGACCATACCTTGTTCTAAAGGCGGTCTTGTTGATGTCTTCATATTTTATTATTACTTGGTGATATCCTGATCTTAGATCTATTTTCGAAAAGATCTTTGCATCCTTCAACTGATCGAAGAGATCATCAATCCTCGATAGAGGATACTTGTTCTTCACCGTTACTTTGTTCAATTGCTTGAAATCAATGCAAAATCTTAGCATTCCATCCTTCTTCTTTACGAACAAGACCAGGGTACCCCAAGGAAACACACTTGGGTATATATACCCCTTCTTCAGAATTTCTTCAAGCTGCAGCTGCAACTCTTTCAATTCTGGCGCACTCATCCTGTACAGAGCCTTTGACACTGGATCTGCTCTAGGCATCAAGTTCACAGATAAATCGATATCCCTTTTCAGAGGTAGTCGAGCTACTTCCTGGAATACATCTTCGAACTCTTTAAGTACCTCATGATCCTCAATACTTGACACCTTATCCTTAGGCATTTCCCCCACATGGGCTACAAATAATTGACAACCTTTTCTGTATCACCTCTTTAGCTGCATTGCTGAGATTTCTCTAATAGTAACAGCTCTAGGAATTCCTTGGACAACTCTCTGATTCCCTTCTTCATCTAAGCAAGTGAATGGTTTGTTCCGACAGTTCAAGATGGCATGGTGTTGGTCCAACCAGTCCATCCCAATTAGACATTCATAAGAGGTTAATGGAAGAATGTTCAAATAGGCCTTCGTGCTCAGTCCATTCATGTCTACAGGACAAGACTTGACTAACTCTGTGACTTTCCTCTTGGTTCCTGTAGCTAGCTACACTAACCAAGACTTTTCATGTTTGCTTCTTATCAAATGCAAACTTTCTACCACTCTAGGTCTATATAACTATGGCTAGCCCCTGAATCAACTAAAATAGTAAATGGTTGGTGTTTTATCATACCTTCTACTTCAATCATGTGCGACTGATACTTAGCTTGCTTGTTGTCTAGGGCTGTGTAGATCCTTGGAATTCTACTGCCCATGTAGTCCACTGTTTCAGCCTGCCGAACATTATGGAGAACTCTTACTTTATCATTTGTGTGGGGGCAATCCCTGTACCTATGTTTTTCTTTACAACCCCAACATTCCATAGGTGGCAGCCTTGATATTTTCCCACCCACTTCAACCTTCGTGGGATCTCTAAGAGACGGCTATCCTTGAGGACTATTTCTAAAAAATGGTGGTTTATTTCCCTTCTGCCTCTGTTCTTTCTTGAACTTTTTCTAGTCATCCCAAGCCTTTCGAAAGGTATGCTTTTCTCTTTGTTGTTCAAATAATCACTTCTCTCTTCTTATCATTTCTTCCATATTATTTGGTTCATCATACTAAATCTTATCCCCAATAGGAGGCAGTAATCCACTCAGGTACCTCTGAATCTTGACAGACTCATCTTTGATGAACGGAACATACTTCAGTAATTCCAAAAACTTTCGTTCATACTCATCAATGGTATGGTTGTCCAGCTTGAGTTCAAAGAACTCTTTCATATTTCTGTCATAATATCTTTTATTAAAGTATTTCCTCTCGAAATACCTCTTGAATTCTTTCCATGTGATGTCCCTTTCCCTGATGTGCTGCACCTGCACAAGTTGATCCCACCACATGGATGCCTTTCCCTTCAATTGATACATGGCAATCCTGCCCTCTGCATGAGAGGAATAATTCTGCAGTTGAAAGTATTTCCTCATACCAAGCAACCAAGTTTCGGCATCTTCCTCCTTCTTATGTTCTCCATCGAACATTGGAGGCTTTATCTTGTTCATTTTCCTTTTCAATTCATCCATCCCAGATCTCCTGTGCTTTCTGGTAGGATATGGGCTTGAAATACTGTGTGCTTCCCTACTAGAATGCTTTGGGGAGAGACGACGATGTCTACTGACACTCCTTGATCTTCTTTTCCTCTCAGGGATCCTGCAACTCTCTGTCTTGCTTGAGTCACTCTCCTTTTCCAATTTCTTTTCTATTCTTTCCAGACTTTTCAACATCCTTAAGTTGAATTCACCCTGCTTATCCCTGAATTTCATGAGCATTTAGCTATCAGCTCGGCGAGCCTGGGCATCTTTCTGCAATCTTTCAATGATTTTCATCATATGTCCTTCCTTATCCATCTCTTTTCCTTGCCCATTAGAGTTTGATCCTTCGACTCCCAAGTTGGCATTCCTTCATTCTCTTTCGTTCTTTGAATTGGAGGCAATCCACACCTCTTCCATTCTCTGCTCTCAACGGAAACCCTATTCGGTTTTGGCACTTGCTAAGCTTCTACAAAGACACGTGTAGACAACAGGGATTTGTCAGGTCATCATTCTTAGCAAATTCCACACATTCAAAACCATTCTGATTTAATAAAACGCTTCGACTTCACAAATTTTCTGAGTTTTGCTCAGCTTTGTAATTTTCGGGTGATAGCTCCCTCTTCCTTAGCCCCTACCCTCGTAACCAAAGGTCATGACCAAATGCTAGACTACTAGGTGCTACTCGGGCTTTCGACCTTTGAAGAGTTTAAGGTACACACATCTATCTCTCGGAGTTTTTATTTACTTAATTCACGTGAATTGGGTGGATCAACGGTCCACTTTTACCCAACATCCAATAGTTAAAAATCCACTACGGTTCTTCCGTCTTTGAAGATTTTGGCACTTCGAAACTTTGGTTTTTAGGGTTTCGGTAACCGGGAGTTTGAAATGCAGCGACCCAAACCACTGGTCACTCCATTCCCCAAACTTCGATACACGACTTCTTGTACGAGATTCAACGATCCTCGATGATTTGGATCCAACGCTCCAGATCTTTTTGGAGTTTCGTTAACCAGGAGTTCATGATGCAATGACTCCAAATCTCTTGTCACTTCAATCCCTGAATTTCGATATGGGAATTCATGTATGAGATCAACGGTTGTGAGCCTCCCCTGATCCGATGTTCCAGATCTCTCCTAAGCTTACACCTATCAAATCTCTTCATCCGTAACTTCCTCATTGGTCGCTTGGATCCGATGGCTCATAGGATTTCAACACTTCTTCCTGGAAGCTCTCCACCATCCGATTCTACCCTTGTTAATCTCTTTCATGATTCGGGACTTGGAGTGACCAAGAATTTGGCCTGCGCTCCACTTTCACGATCCCTAAATTCATGAAATGATCCAAAGGATCAAACCAACCATGATCAATGACCCACGTTTATTTTGGATCCTAGTGTGGGGAGTTTCTCCATCCACTAACCACCTTGCAACTTTTGGCTATCTTACAGTCCTCACGATTTCGCGAGTTTTCCACAGAGAATTCTGACCGTCAAACTCTGCTTCTCAAGGACTTTTGGTCAATGACTTGGTACCCTCCTTTTGAACTTTCATCTACTTGATCCAATGGTCCTGATTCCCCATGATCTGATGACTCATATCTCATTGGCATTTCGTGTATTGGGATTTCGTGTGTCACGAGGTCGAAAGATTTTCCACCTTCGTCCTCCCTGTTCCCGAAATGTCGATGTTTTCCTGGACAATTAACGGTCTAGATATCTCTTAGATCGATGGTTGTGATCCAATCATGAATTCACGTTTCATGAATTCTCACGAACTCACCCTTAGACCATTTCAAGTCACAAGTCAGTAAAAGGTTGATCGCTCTCCACACATCCTTTCCAATGGATGGTTCTGACGAATTCAGGATTTCACGTATCATGATTTCCACACTCCTGTGCAACTCCAAAGGGTTTTAAACCTTGTGCACATTCTCCAGATTTGATGGTTGTGAGGGTTCTCCATTCGTCCTGAACAGATTCTATGGCTCCAACACTTCTAGTGTGGAGTTCTCTCTCTCCCTGTGGCCATATACCACACCGATTGTAGTTTTACAATACCGCTACACCTCCTGATCTTTGTAGCACGGTCAAGTAGTCCGTTAACACTCAAAAACATTATGAGGTCTAAAATTAGTCCTCCAGACACAATTTCTTCTCAAAACCTCGGTCCAAAGACCACTTATCTAGCCCATCCAGGCTCAGCGTTGAAACTAGGCTCTGATACCATACTACAACATTCCCGACCATCAACCCCATGGTCGGGCCAACATTACTATGTGGAAAAACACTACTGTAACATATTATGCATTATTATGAAATACAATTGCTTAGTTACAGTTAAACAAAATGTAATCACATTAATACAGTTAGCATACATAATCCACGACATTAACAATAATTCACAAATACAGTGGAATACATGTAAACATTGCTAGAATCACAAACATGCATATTTAATTGAAATTATACGCATGTATATACTTATCTTTTAGACTGGTTGTAATTCACCAACTACGTGTAGACCTCCCATGAACCTCCCAACCTTACACCGCACTGCTCATCACTCTCAGTAGTAGGTCACCCCCGAGCTGGGACTAAGATCCACCGAGTAGGGATTCCTAGGCTAGGCAGAGAATACAGGAAGACACACAGTCACAGGAGAAGGATTCTCTCCCAGGAGACACTTATGCCCACTGCCCACAGACTCTTATTCCCCACATGTCTGTCCCACCCCAGGAGTATACACCTTCACTATCACCAAGACAGTGCATCGACTACTAACCTCCCTTCCCTTAGGCTTCAGCAACAGACTGGACCGGAAGTCTTCGAGCTATGTGGCAGCTACAGGACTCCTTCCAGGAGTTCTCACTTCCTCCACGCACTCTCTCACCTGGAGAGAGTCACTCATAGACTGGGTAACCTACCTCTTCAACAAAAATCACCTCCCTCACACTAGCCAGCAAGCCACATGTAGTCCATCACTGCATGGCCACAACAGTCAATTGGGAAAATGGGTATGGACGCCCGAAACAGAAATGATCAGCACTAAAGCATAGCACGGCTCTACGATTACAGGATGCGTTAAGATTTCTAGCAAGCAACACAGGATGGACGACTCAGCAATTACGGAACATTCAGTTCTCCCAACCAGTAATAAGGAACAAACTCACCTCTCTGGTTTCAGAGATGCGTAAGGTGTACAGAGGTTCAATCACAGAGGCCAAACATGTACAGATAGAGGATGGAGAAATTGAAAGGTCGAACCCTAGATTCAGGTGATGGTTGGAGGAATGCCCACCCAACTCCTATGCAACAATCAACGAAATGGAAAGAGAACCCCCAACATAGCTCATTTCCTGGGTTAAATCGCATGCACCTAGGTCGACACATGTCGCCCATGAAGTTGCATGCATCCCTCCCCAGGAACTTAGGACAAAACATATATTTCACATGGCTTTTGGGATAATATTAAAATATTATTCCCAAGGACTTAAGCCCCTAGGCTCCACACTTAGCCTCTTTTTCCAACCTTCCATCCCCCAATCCCTTACCCAGGTTTTGTGGAAGATTAGTCCCCCATCACTCATTCATCATGGTTGGTCCACACACAGAGATGTTTTGTATTAATACTGTGCATAATTACATGTACAAAAATCAGGCTCCTGGCCTTCAACACTTAAGCTCCCTGGCCTAATAACACATAAGCCCACTAGCTTATATAACTTGGCTCACTAGCCTTATAAACTTGAATTACAGTTCATAAACAATCTTTATACTTCATAGACATGATTTACAATAGGGCTCGGCCCTGGGGACATTACACATGTGGAATCCTCTTGACTGTAGAAATCACTGGAGTCAAGCACGCGATGATCAACAAATCATCAACATACATAACTAAAAGTAGAAGTGAATCAATCTTCCTAAGCATGTAGACATTCGGGTCTGATTTACAACGTACAAAGTTCTATGACAATAGGTAGGAGCCTATATTGGAATACCATGCCCTCATAGCCTACTTGAGGCCATAAAGTGACTTCTTCAGTCCTACATAAATCTCTGGGGTTGCTCCATCTAGATCTCCTCAGAGAGATCACTGTGAAGAAATGCACTCTTCACGTCCATCTGATGGACTTCCCATCCCTTGATTTTCGTAATGGCAAGTGCCAATCGTATGGAATCCATCTTCACTATTGGAGCAAAGGTCTCATCATAGTCAATACCATGAACCTGCTGAAAGCCTTTGGCGACAAGCCTGGGGTTGTATCTGTTGATTTGTCCATCCGCTATGCTCTTGGTCCTGTATGTTGATGATGGAAGTCACTCTTGGATTGTAGTAGGAGCAGAGCCCGATGCCCATCAGTTTATGTCACGATTTGTAAAAAGGGGGTGATCAAATGGAGGTAAACTCAGGACGATATCACTCACTTAGAAAACTGGACTGGGACAGCAAGGACATGCGAGGTATTGATCTAACTTAAGCCAGTAAGTTGTATAGTGGTGAGTAAGTGAAAGAAAGAAGGGGAAAAGTCTCAGATGTGAGATCCTCTTAGACCAGAGAAGCTTCAAAGTAAACCTCAAATGTTGCAGAACTGATACAATCAAACATACATCATATAGTTACAACAACACCCAACTGGATCTTCCATGCCCGGGTTCTTAATATTAAGAGGAACGAGGAAAGGAGAAGGTTGGCCACCATTAAACAAGAAATCTCAAAATATCATTGTATATCCAGAGAACCAGAGGCTAAGTTAAGGCTTTACAGTCAGGAGCATCACTCTACCATCGATAAATTACAAAAAATGGCAAGATTGCCTACATATACCCAAGGCCAATAATGGTAGAAAAACTAAGACTTATCATTAAAAAAATTACGTCTACATGTTTACTAGCAGACTGCACCTGCAGCCTTTGGACGGTCATGTGCTTGTGTCAGACGCAACCAGGCTCCTGATAATTCTACAAAAGAATTGACCTATCTTAGGTCCTTTTTCTGGACTTTCCACTTACGGCGGAGACAATGTTTAACCACCATCAACTACCTCAATAACTACTTCCTCAAGATTAAGAATGGCCTAGACAACTCTACACTCTTGGGACGTGGAGATCTTCTTGTGCTACCACTTGTATCGGCTGAACGGCCTAATGGATAAGGCGTGGAGGCTGGTGCGAAGACTAGGGAACATGATTGGAAGTGGTGGATGGGCAGTGATGCTGTGACACATG
Source organism: Picea glauca (assembly GCA_000966675.3). Classification (NCBI taxonomy): domain Eukaryota; kingdom Viridiplantae; phylum Streptophyta; class Pinopsida; order Pinales; family Pinaceae; genus Picea; species Picea glauca. The sequence goes on from JZKD02S1430660.1 coordinate 107,382, forward strand.
ATGAGAATTTCCATGAGGTATGGATAGGACACGTGTGGAAGTGGCATGGAACATGGGGTACAAGTGGATAAGGAGTAGAGATGACCATACAGATGGAGGTGACTAGGAAGCCGCAAGGCGGCGGGCCTGGAGGAGGAGGAAGGATGAATTGGAGGATGAGGGGGAGAACACCTGGTAGGAGGTGATAGGTGGAAGCGAGGAAAGGGGAAAGGGATAGGCCAGGATGGCATTGAGTGGAAGACATATGGTGGAAGGTGGATGGTGGAGGAGATTGGAGATGTGACAATGTGGGGTCTACTGGAAGCTGCCAATTCTAGACCCCCCCCCTTATTAAAGGTAGAATGGTAAAGGGGGTCCGGAATCCAACCTTGACCGTAGATATGAGTGCCCCAATCCAGGCCGTTAAGAGATGTGCAGCCAATTCCAGACCCCCCCATCTGCTTTAAAGGTAGAATGGCGAGGGGGCTCCGGAATTCGATCCTGATCGCAAATCTAGGCGCACAGATTATGGCCACCCAGATTTGCTCGCCACTTATCCAAATGTGCATTTGCACCCCAACTTAGGATAAGTGGGATTTTACTCCACTTCTTGCCATATTTTCGCCAAAGGGGGTCACCCTTTAGGAAAAAATACCCCTCTTACATGTTTAGGTGCTAACATTAGGCTCCATGGGGGATAGAGTCATCCCTGTGATGCTCTAAGAAATCTTTTGCAGTTCTAGTGCCTTGCTGTTTGGCTTATGGAGTCATTTATTAAGCCAAAAATAAACAGAAAATAATATTTACAAAAACAGAGGAGTCGTCTAAGGCTCAGAAAAAACATTTTTTCAAGAAGTGCCCATTTACTGGGCCATTAAAAACTTCTTCGCCCTCCAAATCCTGCAACCTATAAGTGTTGTTCGAGAATACTTCATAGATTTTGAAGGGCCCAATCCAGAAGGCATCAAGCTTGTTTTTTTTGCCTCTATCCTGCCTGGGTGCATCCCGCTTGAGCACCATATCACCCAGCTCAAATTCTTTCTTCCTGACCTTCCTATCAAAAGCCTACTTGATCTTTTGTTGATGATTGTAAGCTCTATCCAATACCTACTCCCTGATCTATTGCACTTATACCATCTGATGAATTATTATGACCATATGGTTGAGTTCTTCTTCATGAACTTGAAAGAATTTCGCTACAGGTAAAGCGAGTTGAGTGGGGAAAACAACCTCCATCCCATAAACAAGTTGAAAAGGTGAGGTGCCCAGGGGCTTCTTCGCTATCACTCGATCGGCCCATAGAGCCACTAGTACATTTGGATCAAATTCCGATGGCCCATTCGATGCAATTGCCACTTTATATTGTCGGGAGAATGACAAACAATGGACCCCCTCAAACGTCGTTTCACATGACATCTCTTTTCTGACGAGATAGATTTCATCGTTATTGCGACATCTTGGACGTGGCAAGAGAGACGTCTTGGACGTGGCAAGAGAGACATCTTGGATGTGGCAAGAGAGACGTCTTGGATGTGGAAAGAGCGACATCTTGGACATGGCAAGAGAGATGTCTTGGACATGGCAAGAGCGATGTATTGGACGTGGCAAGAGAGATGTCATGAACGTGGCAAGAGAGACGTCTTGGGTGTGGCAAGAGCGACATCTTGGATGTGGCAAGAGAGACAGCTGGGAGGTGGCAAGAGGGACGTTAAGACGTATCAGCTCCGACGTGGTTGCTATGGGAGCGACACTCTTGGAGGTGGAAATACTAACGTCTTGAAGGTGGAAAGATCGATGTTAAGAGGTATCAACTCCGACGTGGTTTCTATGGGAGAGACACTCCAAGACGTCACAATAGCAACTGTGTTGTAGGTATTTAAAAAAAAAACACAATATCAATACTAAGAGGGACAAGTACATTAACCTTTGCTAAGATACTATCCATATCAATATTTAAATCTATATCATTGGTCTTGGATTTGGCAAGAGGGACGTTAAGAGGTATCAACTCCGACGTGGTTTCTATGGGAGCGAAACTCCAAGACGTTGCAATAGAGACTGTGTTGTAGGTATTTAAAAAAAAATACAATATCAATACTGAGAGGGACAGGTACATTAACCTTTGCTAAGATGCTATCCATATCAATATTTAAATCTATATCATCGGTCTTGGAGCTGGCAAGAGCGACGTTAAGAGGTATCAACTCCGATGTGGTTTCTATTGGAGTGACACTCCAAGACGTCGCAATAGCGACTGTGTTGTAGGTATTTAAAAAAAAAAATACAATATCAATACTGAGAGGGACATGTACATTAGCCTTTTCTAATATACTAGCCATATCAATATTTAGATCAATATCATCGGTCTTGGACATGGCAAGAGTGATGTTAAGAGGTATCAACTCTGACGTGGTTGTTATGGGAGCGACACTCCAAGACGTCGCAATAGCGATTGTGTTGTAGGTATTTAAAAAAAATATATATATCAATACTGAGAGGGATAGTTACATTAACCTTTGTTAAGATACTAGCCATATCAATATTTAAATCTATGTCATTGGTCTTAGGTAAGGTTGGTTGAGGAGGAGGACTAACTTCCAATGGTAAAGGGGGTCTTGTCTAATGAGGTTTAGGATCACTAGGATATGTCTCGGCTGTGTTATCACATGAACTCATGATTTTTGAGCTAAAGTCCGAAAGATCAAGTGAAATCATGCATAACTTAGAGGGAAGGCCCCTGTCACCTCACCAACCCTCTTTCACTTCAATCTAGCTTTCCTCCGACTGAGGGGGGTTTCCCTCAATTAATATTGTGAGTACTTAGGGAAATGAATCTCAATGTGGAGAGTGAAGTCCGAGAAAAATGTGTTTGGGTAGCTTTAGACTATTGAAGAAAGTACTTGGAGGTCTCAATATCAATGTCTTTTCATTGGGAATATGGAGTTAATGTAGCGCTTCAATGGAGATCAAGGGAAAAATAAGACTTGAAAGTATATCATAGGATTATCACCTCATAAGCCTAGGCCAACCTCTTAGGAGAGAAAACCCTAGAGTTTACCCCCTCATAAACACTAGGTGTCATCCTATCCCTTCAAGAGCTACTAGTCCGAGATCAAGACAACTATGTTTTAAACCCTAGGGAGATAGCCACTTCTAACCCCTAGAACTAAACCCTAGCCAAGAAAATCCTTAAAGGGATATCCACTCCTAACCATTAAGGAAAACCTTGAATGCTTCAATGAGCTAAGATGGATAAAACAAGGGAAGGGGATGATCACTCTCAATCATTCCTTAGGTTTTGAAGATTGTTCAAGGAGATACTAGTTACAAGGGTTGACCTTGGGCTGGTAAATATGGCAAAATAGAATGAAGTAATCATAGCAGAATAAAGTGGCTTTGTTTCTTATGTCCATCAAATTCTTTGGGATGCACTAAAGGCAGGACATAAAACAAATTCAAGTGATCTCCAAGTCTTCTATCCTCTTCATTTTGTGGCTAGATATGGTGACATCTTAGTTCCTCARAAACTTCTACAACAACATGTATTCTCAGAAGGCTATATGCAATTGTTAATCCCTAGACAAAGTTGGGAATATAGTTCTATATTGAATTGATCTCATCTTGAACTTGGATATTAGTTTCTTGTGTAAAATATTGTTCTCAAGAAGACTAGAAGTATTGTTATACAAAGAACTAACTTCATTTTGAAGTATTTCATTAGTATCATGTAACAAATCAATGACATTAGGAAGATTGGATCTAGTGTCCTACAATGAAGTAATTTCATTGGGTATTTCATTGTTATACTTCTATAAAGATGTGACTTTCTCATTAAACTAAGTAATAATATCCCACGATAGAGTTTTTCCATTATGTAGCTTGGTATTAGTCTCTTTCAAGGACAAGTCTATGGGTTGGGAACATGAAGTGCAAAGGCCCCCTTAACCTTCAAAAACAATGACCACCTTAAAAAATTCCCCAAGTCCAAAAAATAAAAAAAGGCATATATTCCAAGACCA
>JZKD02S1430660.1:137129-148705 GCA_000966675.3 Picea glauca
GAAAAATAAAAAATGAATTTAAACTAACTATAACTTATAAACAAACATTATTTATATTTTCCTTTCAAATATGATCTTAATTCTAGAAGCTTCAAGTTAATGGAGAAGAGAAAAATATTAATTTTGTTTTTACAAAATCAAACAAATCATAGATAATTCTTTATTTTATTTTTTATTATTATTATGAGATGCAAAATAAAAAAAAAGAATTTAATTAATTAATATCACCAAATGATTTCATGAAAATGAGAAACAAACCAAGATATTATTTGATGAAGTATTGAACACATTATTCAAAATAGTCAAGCTTTCTAATGAGCAAAAGAATGAACACATAATCATAATTTAAACGAAAGTAAACATTTGATAAAAATTAACGTTTTTGTTTAAATTGAGATTTTTATGCTCGTTTCTAACTTTTGACATATACTCTTGTAATAAATTACTCATACTAAAGTGAATGTCTTAAGTTTGTCTCAAAGAAAACCAAGGAATGGAACTATTTGAAAAGGTTGATTCTGTAGCTCATTATAATTATCAAGATTTTAATAGGGGCCTTTAAATTTTGTAAAAATATAAGGGGAGTTGTTGGGGCCCAACACCTTCCTCATGAGAAACTAGGTTATTTTGGAGAGGGGTTTGAATCATTTGATCTTCCATGTCTTTTCCCCTTTGTTCCCTTGGGAAAGCCTGTGGCACATTGTTATTAGGCCTCCAGAAACCTATATTATCAACATTCTGGGGATTTCTGTACGTGGGCTTCCCTTCTAACTCCCACCTTTCCATCCTAGCCGAAAGAGATTTTAGCATTCTAGTTACCTCGTCCGACTGAAGGGGAAGGGGAGAGGAATTGGATGGGGAGGCTTCATGTCTTTTCCTAGATATGTCTCTATCAACCTTATCCCTGAGTTGGTCAACAACCAGTATGTTAGATTCTACTTCCACGACTGCATCCTGCATGTAATCAGTGTAGTGGCTCTTCTTTCCCTCAACAGAAGGAATAAATTGCGATCAAAAGTGATAGCATAAGTGATCTTAGTAAAGGCTTCTGAGGTCTTTATCTCAACGGGGATTTTATTATACATTTTATTGAATCTGTTGGAGAAGTCAAAGACAGACTCTCCTTCTTTTCTCTTCAAGGACCCAAACTCTTTCATGTAATACATGAAGTCTTTTTTGTCTCCCCATTGTCTCAGAAAGGCATTATCCAAAGCCTCAATCCCATCTATAGATCTAGGAGACATGGCTATAAACCATTTCCTATCTTCGCCTTCAAGGCTATGGACAAAAATCCTCATCCATACATCTGCATGCATGATAACATGATCATCTGTGAAGTTGTAAAAGGCTTCAAGGTGTTCTTCTGTAGCTATGTCCCCCTCACCTGTAAACTTGGGCAGCTACTTAAGGTAGCCATCTGCTGGGAGGGAATTGAGAGGTTGAGGTAACACAAGGGGAGCACACCTAGCAACTATTATAGCCTCCATTCTGGTCATGGGGGGATTTTCTCCTGCCATAGGAATATTAGATGAAGGAGAACTCGGAGGAGAAGGAGCTCGAATAGTGAATACTAGGAATGAGCTTCTAGGTGGAAAGGGAAACAACGGGGGATTTAGAGAGAAGGCTAAAGGGCTTGAGTTAGCAGCCACTTCTCTCTGTGCAGTAGCAACAATAGTAACAAGAGGAGGGGTGGTGAAATCTTCTGCGGTCCAGGGTCTATGCCAAGGTACAACTTCAGGGGACAGGGGAGTGACAAGGATTTCTCCTTCCAATCTCAGACCAGGAGGGGAAAACTCAGCGGGAATACTCCTAAAATTTAGGAAATGGGAAACTTCAGAAACAGGTCTGCTAGGAAGCTGAGAAGAAGAAAATGGAGTTTCTACAGACGAAGCTGGGGAATTACCTAGTTCAGCAGTGGAATTTTCTCCTTGAGAGGCCTTCCCTTTTTTGATAATCACCTCTGGATCAACTTTAGGCGTAGCTAGAGGCATCTGTGGATGGGACCACATGTGTCTACCTCTAGAAGCCACAATTTACAACAATAGGTTCGCCTTCTTGGATTCGTCACAATGGAGTCACCAAGTGCATAGTAGAAATATTCAAGGGCTCTAATGCCTGATGCACCTTTAGAATCAGAGGCTCAATGTCGTTCAATCCTAGGGAAAAAATATTCAACTTCGTCCCTAACAACGGCGCTAGAAATGTTGGCGACGGAAGTCACTCCTGGATTGTAGCAGGAGTAGAGCCCGATTCTCATCAGTTTATGTCACGATTTGTAAAAAGGGGGTGATCGAATGGAGGTAAACTCAGGATGATCTCGCTCACTCAGAAAACTGGGCTGGGACACCAAGGACATGCGAGGTCTTGATCTAACTTAAGCTAGTAAGTTGTATAGTGGTGAGTAAGTGAAAGAAAGAAGGGGAAAAGTATCAGATATGAGATCCTCTCAAACCAGAGAAGATTCAAAGTAAACCTCAAACGTTGCAGAACTGATACAATCAAACATACATCATATAGTTACAACAACACCTGAATGGATCTTCCATGCCCAGGTTCTTAAGATTCAAAGGAACGAGGAAAGGAGAAGGCTAGCTGCCATTAAACAAGAAATCTCAAAATATCGTTGTATATCTAGAGAACCAGAGGCTAAGTTAAGGATTTACAGTCGAGAGCATCTCTCTACCATCAATAAATTACAAAAAATGGCAAGATTTCCTACATATACCCAAGGCCAATAATGGAAACAAAACCAAGACTTATCATTAAAAACATTACGTCTGCATGTTTACTAGCAGACTGCACCTATAGTCTCTAGACGATCGTGCACTTGTGTCAGATGCAACCAGGCTCCTGACAATTCTGCAAAAGAATTGACCTGTCTCAGGTCCTTTTCTGTACTTTCCACTTATGGCGGACACAATGTTTAACCACCAGCAAATACCTCAATAACTTCTTCCTCAGGATTGAGAACGGCTCGGCCAACTCTGTACTCTTGGGATGTGGAGGTCTTCTCGCGCTACCACCTGGATCGGCTGAATGGCCTAATGGATAAGGTGTGGAGGCCGATGCAAAGACTAGGGTAGATGATTAGAAGTGGTGGATGGGCGGTGATGCTATGACACCTGATGAGAAGTTCCATGAGGTATGGATAGGACATGGGTGGAAGTGGCATGGAACGCAGGGTACAAGTGAATAAGGACTAGAGATGACCATATAGATGGAGGTGACTAGGAAGCCACAAGGCGGCGGGCCTGGAGGAGGAGGAAGGACGAATTGGAGGATGAGGGGGAGAACACCTAGCAAGAGGTGACATATGGAAGCGAGGAAAGGGCAAAGGAATAGGCCAGGATGGAGATGAGTGGAAGACGTATGGTGGAGGAGATTGGAGATGTGACAATGTGGGGTCCACTAGAAGCCACCAATTCCGGACCACCCCCCCCCTTATTAAAGGTAGAATGACAAGGGGGGTCTGGAATCCAACCTTGACCACAAATCTTAGTGCCCTAATCCAGGCTGTTGAGAGATGCTCGGCCAATTCCCGACCCCCCCCCTCCGCTTTAAAGGTAGAATGGCGAGGGGGTTCCAGAATCCGATCCTGATCGCAAATCTAGGCGTGCAGATTCTGGCCGCCCAGATTTTCTCGTCGCTTATCCAAATGTGGATTCCCAGCCCAACTTACGATAAGTGGGTTTTTACTCCACTTATTGCCATCTTTTCACCAAAGGGGGTCTCCCTTTAGGAAAAAATACCCCCCTTACATGTTTGGGTGCTAACACTATAGACCCATATGCATCTGACAAGTTTCCTCCTAGAAGGAAGGGGAACCAGATCCCAAGTCTGGTTCTCGAGGAGGGAGTTGTACTCCTCCTTCATGGCGGATTCCCGAAATGGATTTCCAGTAGCCTCGCCATAAGATTGTGGATCTGAAGACTAAACCAAGAAAATATGCCTGGAGGGAAATGGTTCATTGGCAGGGAGTGCAATAGGAGGCTCCTCGAAATCATATCAAGTCTCCCTAGTGTCAGCTGGATCACCAACGATATCCCCTGCATCCTAAAGATTAGTCTGTGCCCACTTGGACCTCTTCTCTGGCTCTGCAACCGCATCTGGATGCTCTGACTCTGCATATGACTGTACTGACTCTGAATCTGAATCTGAATCATCTGAGTCCTCTGAATCATAACTCTCATCTGAAGAAGATTTGACATGTGCATGCTCATCGTCTTGGATAGGTGGAAGAGTGAAGGCGTTTGCATGCGGCTGTTGAGGTACATGTGAGACACTTTCCTCGAATTGGACACTATGCTCAATGATGAACCGGTCCAAGGAAAGCTAAATAAGTCGATATCCCTTCACACCGTCAGGGTATCCAAAAAAAATGCACTCAATGCTCTGTGGATCAAGTGCCTTCCTCTTTTCAGATGGAATCTGGGCCCATGCATGAGAACCAAAAATGAGAAAGTGGGTCACTTCTGGTTTGAGGCTGCTTCAAGCCTCGTAGGGGGTCTTATCCTTGAAATATCTACGGGGAGATCTGTTTTGGATGTATGTTGCACAGTTAAGTGCTTTGTCCCCTAGTCTCTATGGTAGTGAATTTCCATGCAGCATGCAAGATGCCATCTCCTTTAGATATCGATTTTTCGCTCAACAAATTTGTTTTGTTGTGCAGTATAGGGAACTGTATGTTGCAACTGAATCCCTGCCTCATGGAAAATATTATGGATCTCATTATTCACATAATCTCCCTCATTATCAGTTCAGAGGACTTTGATCTTCTTTCCGGACTATGTCTCAATCAAAGCTTTGAAATCTTTGAAGTGTTGAAAGACCTCATATTTTTTCCTGAGAAAGTATATCCATGTAAAAAGTGAGAAATCATCAACAAAAATGAGAACAAACCTCACTTTTCTGATCGATGGATGTAGAAAATGACCCATGATATCATTGTGGATCATATCTAAAGGTGTGGAAGCGTGTTGAGACTTTCCCTTGTCGAATTTCTCTTGAGGGTGTTTTTCGAGAACACATCCCTCACATACTCCCTTGGAGAAATGGATGTCTAGTAGACCATCAACTAATATTTTCTTTCTAAGTTGTTACATGTATCTGAAATTCAAATTTCCAAACCTTTCATGCCATATCCTACTACTTTCATTAGCATGAGTAAGCAGTAAAGCAGAATCAGGTTCAATGAATTCAGAAAATGTATACAATCTAGACTGATGATTTACCTCACCGGTAGAAACCATGGAGTTGGTTTTCATGTCGTAGATGTCCATGGAATTTGGTGTGAATATGACCTTTTTTTCGGTGCCGGAATTCGTCATCTAATACACGGAGAGAAGGTTGACAAAAATCTTGGGAACATGCATCACATTCTCAAAACTTTCATTGGTGAGTTGAATCCTTCCTTTGTTGGTGACTTCGATAGAAGAGTTGTCCCCCATCAGAATCGGAGGACCATTGCATGCATCCAAAGAATAATATACTGCTTTTGAGGCAGCCATGTGATGTGATGCTCCTGAATTGACGATCCAAGCATCGAGAGAGGAGTTGATGGCAATCAAGGCATGGCTAGAATTGCCTTTCTTGGAATTTGGATCTTCTGGCTTCTTATTCTTAGCACCCTTAGGGATGCAATATCCAAGGTTGTTTTGCTGAATTATTTGAGACATCAGATCTATTTTTTTTTCATGCATGTGGATTCTGAATGGAATCCTTTGTGACAGTATGTGCATTTCTCGCCTTTTCTTCCCTTTTCTCCTTTAGATCCAGAGACATCGGTGAAGGGTTTTGTGTAATCTTCCTTCTTCAGATGTGCATGAGCTTTCTGATTATATTTATCTTTAGATTCTTGATATTTGTGGCTGCCATCATGAACAGTGAGTGCATGCACCCTTGGGCCTTTGATTGTGCCCATGTTGATGACCTTGGTTTTCTCTTGTGTCAAGGATTCGATAAAGTCCTCAAGAGAAGGCATATTCCAGGTGGCTCCAGAGGTGAATATGATATTATTGAATGTAGATACGAATACATATAATTCAGGACCAATATTGGAGAGAATGGTGAGAACCATTTGTTTCTCCTCCTTCGATTTGTCAACCCCACAAACTTGAGTTGCGACAGTAAATCCTTGAATTTTGTAAAGAAATCTTGGATATTATCGAAGCTTTTTGGATCCAATGTAAGTAGTTACACCTCCAACATGTGTCCCCTCATATCATCCTATTTTCCAAAGAGCCCTTCCAACGTGGTACAGGCTTCATTGGGAGTCTTACAGGAAGATATATGAAAAAGGAGATCGGGAGAAATAAGACTGCAAATGGTTCTGAGTGCCTCATCCATGCGATTTAAGTACTTGGATTTTTATATGGCTGATGTCGGTTATGTATTTGTATTCAAGGTTAACATGTACAACCCTATGGTTTGGATATGTATGGATATTTTCTCCTTCAATGAAAAATAGTTGTAAGGTGTAAGAATGAATTCTTTTTGGAATTCCATCTTTCCACTGTCTTCAATATTTTGTACCTGCAAACATTTTTGGTGTAGCTTTTGCTTAGTAGTACGTCAGCTCTGATACCATGTAAATGTGTTGAACCTACACATAATAGATCTAGCTAAACAATAATACACACATTTTCAAATATAATTGGAGAAAGAAGAAGAAGGAGGGAAAGAATGAAAGAATACTCATTAATCGTTGTGAAAAATGAATAGTTTACACATGATATATTATGTATAGATCAATGAGTTCGCACTGGAGGTGAACTAATGCACCATAGTGGTGGTATAGAGTGATCTGGACACACACCAGTAGTTACAGGAGTGAATTGCCACCTAGTCTAGTCTCTCAGGCAGTTACATGAGTGAACTACCACCTAGTTGAGTTAACTAGTCAACTGGTCTTCAATTAACTGACTGAACAGAGAGTAGTGAGGAGTTAACTCAGGGAATCAAGGCTAATGCACCATTTTGGTGATGATCCCAAGGCAAGGTCGAATTAGCATGGTGATGATCCCAATGTTTCATGGTGATGATACCAATGCAACATCTAAACTCAACTCAACTAGTCAAACTGAAATGTCAACTGAAAGAGAATATTCTCCAGGTGGAATATTCTCTCCTAAAATATAGGAGACTAGATAATGACTAATTATGACTAATAAACAAGGAAAAACCTTAGTAAAAAGAAATCCTAGGTGTGTGTGAAGTAACTCCAACATATGAAGTTTACTCAAAAGGCAAACAAATATATAAAGGCAAAAGAACAAAAAAAAACGTTTTCAAGAAAAGCTTATGCACCAAAGAAGACATCTCATCATCAGATGAAGATGAAGTCAGTGACAGTGAGACATAAAGAGTTATATTCATGGTAGTAGAAAACTCTGATAAATAAGACTCTGAAGAAGAATATGAAGAAGCCAAAGAAGTATATGAAGAAGTCGAAGAAGAAATTGAAGAGGCATAAGTTGACTACCGAGATGAATTAATGTGTGCCATAGAACAAATAGGCCTCGGGAAGAAGAAGAATTTATAAGAGTACCTCCTTTCAGAATATCTTCAACTCCTAGGTATCAAACTATAGTTTTTGGTTTATGTTATGCATGTAATAATTTTGGACATAAAGCTGTGAATTGCAGAGCTAACAACAGGAACACAAACAAATTTGAAATTCATACACAAAGGGGTTATCCAAGAAGGCCTAGTGAAACATAGAGAATAAGTTACAATAGGTTTGAATCTTTGAGAACTAATGTGGAATGTTACAAATGTAACAATTTTGGCCACATGGCCAAATATTGTAGAATGACAGTCCCCAAGAGAACCGCAACAAAATAACAATAGTCACAGACAAGAACCTTAGAAAAGGACATGTATAAGAAAGCAGGATCAATATAGAAATGAAGAATGCACACTCTCTCTACAAGCTATGCAGAAGAAACGTGGTTGGTATGTTGACAGTGGTTGTTCAAAACACATGACAGGTGATAAAGACAAATTTCTTACATTACGAAATAAAATAAATGGATCAGTCTCCTTCGAAAATGATGATTCAACTAAAATCATTGGAAAAGGCATAGTCAGAATTGGGAACAAGAATACCCAAGCAGAAAATGTTCTACTAGTAGAAGATATGAAACATAATCTTCTAAGTGTGAGTCAAATGTGTGACCAAGGTCATAAAGTTACTTTTGATTCACAAAAATGCGAGATAAGAAAAGAAGGTTCAGGAAAATTGATTGTTACAGCTGCGAGAACTTCAAGCAACATATATGTATTAAGTGAAATTGGAAATGGAAAGTGTTGTCTAGGAAATGAAGGTGAAAGTTGGCTATGGCACAAAAGAATGGGTCATGTACATTTTTATAAACTTGTCAAAGTCAGTAGAAAAGAAGCAATCAAAGAAATGCCCCGGATCACGAAACCAACCAACACTTTATGCAAGCATTGTCAACAAGGAAAGAAAACAAAGACCGGGTTCAAATCAAACGAATATTCAACGACAAGACCACTGGAAAATGTGCATATTGATCTAGTTGGACCAAATACAACAAAGGGTTTAAAAGGTGAGAAATAATTTATGTTATTATTTGATGATTATACAAGAATGACTGGAGATTTATTTCTCAAGAATAAGTCAGAATCTTTTGAAAACTTCAAGATCTACAAGGAAATGGTTGAAAATGAAATGGATTCAAAAATAAAATGCTTGAGATCTAATAATGGAGGATATTTAACTTCAAAGGAATTTATGGACTACTACAACAGTCATGGAATAAAAAGGAAATTTTTCGTTGCTAAGACACCTCAACATAATGGAGTTGTTGAAAGAAAGAATAGGACAATAAAGGAAATGGCTCAAACAATGCTAATGGATTCCAAATTGATAGATTTATTTTGGACATAGGCAATCCATACAACAGTTCACATTCAAAATAGAGTAATGCTCATAAACAACACTGACAAAACTCCCTACGAGCTATGGAAAGGAAGACCAACAAATGTGAAGCCCTTCAGAGTTTTTGGAAGCAAATGCTACATCAAAAGAGAAGATGGAAAAATGGGAAAGTTTGACTCCCATGTGGACAAAGGAGTGCTTGTTGTTTACTCAAGTATAAGGAAATCATACAAGTGTTACAATATGAGATTGAACAAAGTTGTGGAAAGCATCAATGTAACAATTGATGAAACAGGAAGACCAGAATCAAAGGAAGAAGAAAATGAATCAATGGAACAACTTTTTGAAGAAGAAGCGGAAGATGAAAAGGAAGTATAAGAGGAAGATGAAGATAATATGACAGAAGCAGAAGAACAAGTTCAACAAGTGCCTCCAAAGACACCTAGCAGATGAGTACAGAAGAATCATCCTTCATATCAGATTATAAGAAACAAAGATGCAGGAGTTGAGACTAGAAGAAGAATCCGTTCCCCAGAACAAACACTCCTAACACTCACATCTACGATTGAACCAACCTATTTTGAAGAGGCCAACAAGGATGAATCTTGGAACAAGGCCACGGATGAAGAATTAGATCAAATAGAGAAAAATAACACTTGGGAATTGGTTCCAAGACTAAAGGATAAGAATGTGATTGGCACAAAGTGGGTATATAGGAATAAATTGAACGAAGATGGAAAAGTTACAAGGAACAAAGCTAGATTGGTATGTAAAGGATATGCATAGGTTGAAGGAGTCGACTTTGAAGAGACAATTGCCCTAGTTTCTAGAATGGAAGAAATCTGATTGCTTTTATCTTATGCATGCTCCAAAAATATTAAAGTGTATCAGATGGACGTAAAATCATATTTTCTAAATGGGGAACTTGAAGAAGAAGTCTACATTGAACAACCAGAAGTATTTCAATTGTTAGAGAATGTAGACTATGTGTGCAAATTAAAAAAGGTCTCGTATGGTCTAAAATAGGCTCCTAGAGCATGGTACTCTAGAATGGATAAATATATACAACAGGAAGGGTTTAGAAAAGGAAGTGCAGATAACAGCCTCTACATCAAGGTAAGTCAAGGTAATATTTTATTAATTGAAGTTTATGTTGATGATATTATTTTTGGTAGTGATGATGACAGGTTAAGCCAAAAATTTGCAAAGGATATGCAGAATGAATTTGAAATTTCATTATGTGGATAACTATCCTTCTTTTCGGGACTTCATATATGTCAAAGCAACCAAGGAATTTTTATTTCTCAAACCAAGTATATCAGAGAAATGCTAAAGAGGTTCGGAATGGAAGATTACAAACCAGTTATCACTCCCATGCAAACCAGTTGCAAGTTAAGCAAAGATGATGATTCAAAGTCTACAGATCAAAGGCAATACAGGTCAATGATTGGCAACCTACTATATGTGACATCATCCATACCATATGTAATGGAGGCAGTTGGACAGGTGGCACAATTTCAAGAAACACCGAAGAAATCACATGTATTAGAAGTGAAGAGAATTTTTAGATATCTCAAAGGAACATAAGAGTTTGGATTATGGCATCCAAAAGGAAAGGATCTATCTCTTATTGCCTACAAAGATGTAGATTGGGTAGGTTGTATTGATGACCGACGAAGCACCAGTGGAGAAATGTTCTATTTGGGTGAGTGTTTAGTATCATGGCTAAGAAAGAAACAATCATCAATATCTCTATCTACAGCTGAGGCAAAGTATATTGTAGGAACATCATGTTATACACAGGTTCTTTGGATGAAAAAAACTTTGACAGATATACAGTTTCAATATGATGAGTCCATTCCAATCTATTGTGATAATAAAAGCGTCATCAGTATCTCAAAGAACCCGGTGATGCACTCGAAGACGAAGCACATTCAAATAAAGTATCACTTTATATGGGAACAGGTTGCAGAAAAGAACATCAGTGTTGAGTAGGTGGGCACAAAACAACAAGTGGCAGACATATTTACAAAACCACTTCCACAGGAAGCCTTTGAGTATCTTCGCCAAAGACTCGGAGTTATTTCTACTCCAAAATGAATTCTTTTGAATGCTTATCTTATATTTCTTAGATGTACATGAAGAAGCACCATAACGAGGATTGTTCAATCAAGGGGAGCAACCCCAGATGGAAATATACATTTTCCATTGATGACAAAGAGGGAGAGATTCATTAGATGCAGAGGACAGAGGCATGGTTCCAGGTGAAGCATGAGTGATATGACTTCATTATTGCATGACATAATTCCAATATTGCATGAGAGTGTTTCAATCAATGTTAAAGGGGGAGATTGTTGATTAAGGTTGGTTGTCATTGATGTCAACCCTTGAAGAAAGTTCAGTAATGAATTATGGTAGCACAAAGGTTTGGGTAATGGACCCAAGGTTGTTTCATGTATAATGGTATGATTTTTAATATATTTGAAGGTAATACTATTCTATATGGATAGTACATGTCATGCCATTTATAGTGGTATGTGGAACGTCACATAACTCCTTACGGTTTGAGAGTTATGGCCTTACGAAGTTGGACGACCCTCATATGTTGGCTTGAAGCCCCAAAAGGTCAAAGAAGTCAAAGAGCTTGCAAAGAAGAAATTATTATTTAAATGAT
>JZKD02S1430660.1:149506-176789 GCA_000966675.3 Picea glauca
CAAAGACCAAAGGAAGCGATCATAAGGTATGTTCTTTGTTCTTGCCTCCTATTTAATTCAATGGTTAGAATCTAGGGAAAGAGTCATGTTTTGTCTTGCTTTGTTCTAGATCCAGGTGGATCTAGAGAGATCGGTTTGTGTTCGCACTTACAGATTTATCCAATAACATAAAGTAATGGAGAAATTTCTAATTATGGAAAGTGGTTAACCCTAAAAATGAGGAAAATAGCTCAAGTGACCTATAAATGGGTTAAGTGACCTAGAAATAGGCTAAGTGACCTAGAAATGGGTTAAGTGACCTAGAAGATGGAGAGTATAAATAAGAGGCAAGGCTCTCTCATTTTACATCACACTTGAGAATATTGAATATCTATAGGTGACTGAGGTAACCAAAGGATATCTAAGCCGAATTTCAGAGGGAAGGTGAAGAAAAGAGGGCCGAATTTCAAGGGAGGATAAATTATTTTGATGATGCCTTCTAAGGTATGCTATTTACAGGTCATCTCACCATTTTCGCAATAAATTTTTTTTCTCGAATGATTCAGATCGTGATATTGATAGGACAATGAGGAAACATATCCAAGTATCTGTGGTAAAACATTCATCTTTTGGGTCATTGTATTTTTGGAGTTACACTCTGTGGAAAATAGGGTTTGTGGCTAGTCCTGAAACTAGTCTAAAACAGGTGTTTCGAGTAAAAATGTCATAAATTATTCATAACAGATATAGATTTAGTAAGAAAAAATGTGCTGGTTAGAGTACATTCTATAGTATATTGTGTAACATTTTTATATCGATTCAAGAAATACTCTGTGCGGGGCACACTCTACAAGGTCACTCTCTAGAATAAGCCAGAATTCAGCAAGGTATGCCATTTTTCCTATAACTTCGTTTATAAGAGGTTCCAAGTAGTGAAACCTGGAGGAATTGCATAAAACACACTAAAGAACATTGTGTATAATTTTCAAATCTTTATTCATTACAGGTACATAGTTATTATTATTTCAAGTTAGGGTTGTTGACTAATCCAAAACTAGTCATGTGAGACTAAAGAAAAGTTTGATGAAAATGCTAGTCTCTTGTTGTTAAAGTTAAGAAAGGTTTTCAAGTATGTGATCGTATACACCAGGTCTATTAAAGAGTTACAAATCATATTTGGATGATGATATTGATGAGGGATTTTGGTTGAGGTACATGTTGGGTACATGGTTGAGACAAGTAGTTGATGAGTTGGCACATATATGAGGTGTATAGTTGATGATCTTGGTACATATTGATGAGTCATAGTTTATGAGTAGTTGACACATGATTGGTACATACTCGGTACATGGTTGGATGCACTTTTTTATGGTATAGGTCGATTACAGGTTGTTTGGTACAAGTTGGTGCATGGTTGATGCACTTGCTTATGGTACAATTTGATTACAGGTTGATGCATGGTTGATGCATGGTTCAGTTTTATTGGTACAGGTTTACAGTGGTATATCTCAAAGTGATAGTGTGAAAATGGTTCCATCATTCTACTTCTACTTCAGGGTGGTTGGATGGGGCAAGGACACGTGGTTGTAGTCACCATCCGGTTGTAGATGGAGAACATAGGGGGTTGTAGCCAGAGAATAGGGGAGTTGGATATTCCTTCAGGTTGTATCCTGAGAAGCAAGGGGGTTGGAGCCTCTTTCTAGTTGCAGCTGGAAAAAAAAGGAAGTCGGTGCTTCTAATGAAAGTAATTCTTCAATACATATAAGAAAAAAAATTCCATGGTTTTCTCCCACTTTGGGTTTCCACATAAAACATTGGTGTACTGTGTATGTGTATGATTGTTCATTTGTTCATTGCTTATTTACTCTACAACTATTGGGTGATAATGCTAAATTGATATAACACTTGGATTATATGGTTAAAAAGGATTAAATTGATCTATTACTGATTCACCCCCCCTTTCAGTAATCCAAAAATTATCATGGACAATTGATAAGTTTTATAAGATAGAAATCCTTTACTAACAAGGAATGTGGGATATGACATGTTTTGGTGCTAAGTGTTGAGTATACATTAAAGATTTATGAGTTTAATATAGGGAGGCAAATTCAGTTTTTTGGATTGAAATGTTATGTGGAAAACAAAGTGGACTATGTGGTCATGCTCGTACTTGGCTCTAGTTGATGGAATTAATGTGGGAAACGACGTGCAATTACTGCATGTCACTCTAACCCTACCTCAAGGTTTCCACCCTCACTTGGTTCACATTTGTGTTGGTTGCTT
Source organism: Picea glauca (assembly GCA_000966675.3). Taxonomy (NCBI): domain Eukaryota; kingdom Viridiplantae; phylum Streptophyta; class Pinopsida; order Pinales; family Pinaceae; genus Picea; species Picea glauca. Next base: position 151,769 of record JZKD02S1430660.1, read on the forward strand.
TGGTTGGTGTTGCCTCCATTTTTCTCTGCCTTGGAAAGAATAGTCGTGCTTGTTAGTTTTTTGGCATTCTCCTTATAGGTATGTTGGATCTTACCTCTCCATTCATGAACTATATCTCCGCTCCAATTAAAATCATGATGTTATCTCTTAGATTTTCTTACACACTATGTTTTCTTTTTGAAGTTTGTAATGGATATGTGTGGGTATCACACCTATGTGAATTTCATTTAAATGGAGGTTCCTCCCTGTTGGCATTTAAATGTTTCAAGTTAAGAATAATGGTCAAAATTCCTTTATGTTTGGATTATGTGATTGTGTTGCACCCAGAATGAATGTTTCTTCTGTTACTATGACTGTTGAAAAATAATTATGGCAAGAATTTTTTGGTTTCACTCAGCACTAGTGATTAAAATTAAAAGGTTTTTCTCTGTGAAACAAAAGAACAATTGTTTTTTTTTTCTTGCATAACGCCATACCCTCTACCTACTCTTTGGAAGACTTGCAGCTCCTTCAAATTATCCTTCAACTGTTTGTGAGTATATAGGCATATTTTTCTTGCATCCACCATGAGAGGTTTGTGGAAAGTCTGTTGTGGAAAGAGAAGGTTAAATGTTTTATACAAACCCCTTATGAATGTTTTTCCTTGTCATTCACCCAGACCTCAGTTCTTTTATATGATGTATGGAAATTAGTAGATTTGAACTCTGGTTTTGATGTATGTTATCATGAATGACCCAACAGTGAGAAGATTGGTTATTTGCGTTAAGTCTTGTCTCATTATGTATCCATGGGGGTTTTGTCAATTTTGAAGTTGCATGATGTTTGTTTTTTTATTTTTTTTATGCTGGCGGAATCGGCAACTGGGCCGGTCTCGTACTCGCGTGACACGGGGTCGATTCCAACCGCTACCACTATAACCTCTAGGTGCCATACGTATGCCCCTTCTGCAGGCACGGGTAAGTCGGGGGGATTTGAACTTGAAACCTCATCGTACATAACACGCTATATCACGGAACTTGCCAATTGAGCTGCCCCCCGGGGGCTAAGTTGTATGATGTTAAAATAAAATGATGAGCACCAGTTTCACATGGGGTTTCGAACCCAATTTTTTTATACAACAAGTATTAAGGTTGTGATGAAAGCAATGTCGATGGCTTTATGTGGTGTTCTCAGCCTCCCATGCACGCTTGCTGTCGTCTGGTTTTAATTGTTTTGAATGAGTCTTTTAACAGTCTCTTCTAAAAGGTCCTCGAGGTGTAGAGGTGTAGGACAGTTGGTGACGAAGTGTGTTGTTAAGGCACTCCGTGATGTTAAAGTCACCGGTTTGAAACCTGTGGGGACAAAAAATCCATCCATGTTAAGGGTTGGTGTGGCTCAGGCTGGGTGTGATCCCTGGGTGATTTTGACGGCTTAGATGCCCCTGAGTCATGGTTTCTCAGCCACAGGCTAGTCCCGAAGGTCACGGACAAACTAGAAAACAAAAACAAAAAACAGTCTCTTATAAAATCTTTGTTGATAAAAAGAAAAGGAAGGGGAAATTGAAGTTGTACAGTTTGACAATGCTAGGACTTTCATGGGGTTTTATATTGGATAATATAAAAATGATTGTGTCTTGGATTTGAATTATTGAACAGAGAAAAGTTTTGGCGAATGATGGTGTTGATGATTTTTAATAAATACTATTGCATATAATTGAACAACCATCGTCTTTTTCCCTTTCATTATCTCACTTTTCGCTAATTATATGCCCACTGCCTTTCTAAATACATTTAAAACATTCCATGTTCTATTATTATGAATTTCAATTTTTTGAAATGAGAAAGGATTAATAACAAAAGAGAAAGGATAGATGATGACTGGTGTTGGAAAGTTGAATATGGATACATTTTCTATTACTTCTGCATTTCCTTGAACAATATTCGTTGGTCGTTTCCCATCCATGTTACCATTTTACGCTCATTATAAATCCCTTCATCTTCCCAATAGCCCTACCACTCCATGTTCAAATTGCAATTGATTTTTGAGTTTTAAGGTATTGATTGATGGATTGCATGTGCTTATGTGGTGAATGATAGAGCCAACCTTTTGATTTTATTTAGTTAGAGTATTGATGCATGGATTGTTAAGATTTTTTCATAACATGAATGGAATATTGCTTCAAGATGAGTTTCTTTAGCAGGGGCAGTAATGGCAGAGGTGCTAATAGAGGCAGAGAAAATAATTGGCAGAGAGGCCATAGAAATACACAATGTTTTATACATTTTGACGTTTATCCACAGGAGTTAAATCATCTTTTTCAAGTTGGGTTCTTCAAACTAGTTGGCCATGCGATTCTCCATCCCTGACTTGAGAATCCTCCTTATCAGTGGCATCAGAATGTCTCTAGTATACATGTTCCCCCTTATGTATCTATGCAGCCATAACCACCAGTCAATGATGGTTGGAAAGAGATTGTTCACCATCATGTATCTCATCACCATGGTTGTCCTATTGTGTCTTTGTCAATACCTCCTCCTCCACCACCAATAAATCCAAATTCCCAAGCTAATCATGTTGTATCGCCAATATAGTCCTCCCATGCAAGTAAAAGGATAAAAAATGATGTTACCAAGCCAAATCTAGATAAAGGAAAAGGAGTGGACACTCCCTCCAATTCATCCAAATATTCCTCTAAATCTATGTCCTCTCGTCTTCGTCTCAAAGACAATTGTTCAAACGTCATCAGTGCAGTCCACCCACAAGGTTCCCATAAATTGAAGGCTATTGCACAGGATAAATCAAAACTGGGATCTAAAGAGGGAATCACTAAAAGAGGCAAACTGCCTCTCATAGCAAATATGGATTTTAATGATAATTAATGTTATTTTCTATTGAAGACGGTCTTTTTATTTTTTGACAATGTTTTGGACAACAAATACATATTTAGACAGTGTTTTGGACAACATGGATATAATGCCATGTTTGGATATAGTCATGTTATATTTTGTTGATATTAAAATATTTGATCATAAATATGAGAATGGGAGCTACAAGGAGGATGTTTGAATCAAATATTTTGGGTTTTTTACTTCATGTTTTGATGATTATTAAAATAAATTGAGAATGAGAGTCACAAGGGGTCCCACCTATTTAGTTATTATTTAATTAGACCATTATTTATATATATTATTATTTATTTGTCTCAACTAATTAGTTAAGATAATTAAGCTTAACTAAAGAAACGTAGTTGAACTACCACAACTTATTGAGAAAGAATAAAAGCTCAATCAAATGAACAGACAAAGGAAGGAGAGAATAGAAGGAGGACTTCTGCTATAAGGTTTTCTCTGTACTTATGATATATTTCATTCTTCATTCATTCTGAGTTTACTAGAAATATTAACCATCTTGATGACAACAGGGTCTTATTGAAGGCAGTAGGGTCTTATTGAAGGCAGCAGGATTCAAAGAGGAATCATATCTTTCAATATATTTTCTTTTAAGGTGTATGATTTATCTTTGGCAGTTTGTGTGTTCTTGTTTGTTTATGAATTAAATTTCACAGCTGATAAAGAATATTTTGCAGATTTAAGTGACAACATTTTCTAACAAGTTGATCCAGATCTTTAGATTCAGGTTTTTTTTGTTTCCAGATTCTTTTTGTATGTTTCCCATCAGAGGCTTCTAAATATGACTTTGGTCCCTACCCTCACGGGGGTTTGTAAAGACAATTCAGGTTTGTATCTCATAATGAAATAAATATAAAAATCAGATTTCTGATTTCTGTCTCACATGTGTATTCTGATGTTTTGGTTCAGAATATTTCTTTTAACCTTGTCTCTTATCCATGTACATACTTATGTAATTCCTTTCTTATTTTCTTTCTTTTGCACAGTTACATATAACATATATCAAATCAGCCTTGGTCCCATGTACTTAATACATGTGGATTAAGTGATTTTTTTTTGTTTTAAGGCTATAAACCCCGAGAGATATTCCCAACTATCTTGCCTTAGCCCAACAAGATCTGAAAATGCTTGAGTAAGGTTCCTCATACATTTTCCTCAATCTTCTGGATAGTCACTAAAGCATCACTAATAATAGCAAAAGGAGAGAAGTTCGTTACATTGTATTTATGTACCTGTAATGTTAAATATTATATTGCTTTAGTTTCTATTGGAGCAAATACATCATTATGGAATCATAGTCTTAAGAACATGAGTGAGAAAGGCATGGAGATTCTCCACTCAAGGAATTTATTGCTAGATTTGAAGCAAGTTGATCTGGATTTCAGTGAGCATTGTGTTTATAGGTAACATAAGAGATTCAAATTTCTCACAGTTGGAAAGAAAAAGAAGAGTGAAAAGTTATATCTTGTGCATACAGATGTATGGGGACTAACTTGGATATCATCTCTTGGTGTCTCTTATTATTATGTTACTTTTATGGATGATGTGACTAGGAAATCTTGGGTTCATTACATTTGAAAAAAATACGATGTATTTGATACTTTTAAGAAATGGAAATATTTGGTTGAGAATGAGATAGGAAACAAGTTGAAGTGTCTCAAATCAAATAATGGAGGTGAATACTACAGTAAGGAGTTTGATGGTTATTTTTCATACCATGGTATTTGTAGAGATAATGTGTGTAGCATCCCCAACCCCAAGCTGGGCAATGTCACAAGAAATTTCCAAACTCTGATACCATTTTAATTTACAAAAATTCTCTGCATATGCACAGAACCATGCATAATAATAAAAAATAAGCATAAACAATATTATACCGGAAAAACCCATATAGAAAAAACATGAATAATTACACCATAATTATTAAAACAAGAACATGGAAGACACTTATCTTTTATAAAATATCACTGACTGTGTACAGATCTCCGACTTTCCTCCTAACTTTAGACTTTGTTTCTCATAAATCAGCAACATGTCACCCCTGAGTTGGGACTAAAATCCACCTGGGAAAAGTAATCCTAAACCAGGATAAGCTCCCTCAAACAACATAAAAGTTTAGAATCATGTGCCAAAATGAGCAGACAACCTATAGTCCCTCATTCCCCACATTCTTGCCCCACCCTAGGAAGTGTGCCACTTATCTTCTCAATAGTCCTTTGGATACCCCACTTCCCTTCCGAGGCTTCAACAACAATCCGGATGGGAAGTCTCAAAGCCTTGTAGTTGCAACTTGAAACCTTGGGGATTAATTCCCAGTAGTTCTCTCACCATGAGAGAATGATCACAGGCCTAACAATGCACTTCTTCAATAACTCATGGTCCTGACAACCCATCTCTTCATCCCAATTCTCGAGTTACTAGTTTCCCACAGCTCCAAGGCTTCCCATTATATAGGTACAAGTGATGGCATCAGTAGAGTACGGATGGTAGGAAAGTTTGATTGAAATAATTAGTGAATGAATGGGATAAATGAACTGAATTGTCCAATTATATGTGCATGTTCCCAACTTAGCACTTTTCATGTTGGCAACTACATGGTCCCCCGACATGGACCCACCGCATAGTGATACGTTCCCCCTTAGAGACTTAGGATAAAGTTAATATCCCATACTTTAGACTTTAGGAATATTAATAAAATATTCCTTTGGGATTAAGCCCCCTTAGCTTAGCCCCTTTCCTATACTCTTAGCCCCACTTTCCCATTCTAGTGAATTTATCCCCCCATACTATTTTTTCTGTTTGGTTAGCAGCAATGATGTGTTTCCATTAAAATTTGAGTGTGATTACATTTTACAAAGTTAGGCTCACTAGACTTTTAACATCTAGGATCTCCATCCTAATAACCACAAGAGAATCATGGCCTCAAAATACATGTATACAAAGGCACTCTGGCCCAAAATGTCCTAGCTCACCAACCTATATGTACATTTACATTTACATTTTCATTACAATTGGGGTTCAACCTATGGGTATTACATTCCCCTCCCCCTTATTTATGCATTTTCCTTGGTGCATTATATACACATGTACAATCAAAACTTCAAAAGTCTTCAAAAATATGTGGGTACTCTTCCCACATAGCATCCTTGTGCTCCCAAGTTTCCCTGTGGCTTGATTCTAGAGCTACTTGATGTTTCGGTCCAATATGCAAATCAGTTACACTTGAAAGTCACCTTCAAGCTCCACCTGGATCACATTCTAATCAATGACATCATTAGCATTAGGTACATACTTTTTAAGAAAATATAAATGGATTAAATTATGAATACACATCGATGTAGGTAGTGCAAGAATGTGCGCAATAGGACCAATCCTCTCCAAGATTTCAAATGACCCATAATAATGTGTTGCCATCTTTGAACAATTTATCAACTTCAGGGAACTTCTCTGGGCCTTTACTTTCAACAACACATGGCCACCCACTTTAAACTCTCTATGAGTTTTGCCTTTATTAGCATAATTTTTTTGCCTATCTTGGGCAGCCTTTAAATTCTATTTTATTTTTACCATCTTCTCTTCCATTTCCCTGAGTAATTATGGCCCAACAACTGCTTTGTCTGGTACTTCTTGTTTTCTAGTTTTATGGTACTAGTCAAAAATTAGGGTTTGACTTTCCATATGCCCTATCCACTGAAAAGGTGCACTCAAGCTGCCAAAGGATGTTGATACTAAGAGGGGAGTGAATCAATATCAAACACAATTTGGAAACTTTTTCAACTTATACTTCAACCATATTATATATTCAATTATATCCAATGAGCAATGAACAATAGTAGAAGAGTTACACCAATACACCATAATACACCATGCACAATATATGAGAAATAACCAATAGTTATTGTTCAAGGGAAGTAATGACTTCCAAAGGTAGCTACAACTTCCAAATATAAAGGGAGGGATAAACCTCCAAAAGGAAGATACAATCCTCCAATATCAAGATATGTTTGACCTCTCCATCCTTGCCCCTTCCTTCCACCCAATAATATATGAGAGATAATAAAACTTTACATTAAATCATCAACATCAACCAACCATCACATAGAACCTGATAATGGTTCCTGAGACTTATTCAACTTCTACAATTCTTCACTTCTTAGAATACTATGATCCTATAGATAATATAATTCAATGTATTCTATGAAACTCCTCCAAGTCTCACTCCTTGAATCCTCCCATAAAAGGATTTATAGAGAAAATGGTAGACCTTATTCAATTCTAGTTTATTCAGGAGAGAAACTTTGTACAACATGCCCCGCCCTCAATATTTAACATAAGATTCTGAAATTCGTACACACAAAACTATAGACCGTACTCTTTCCAATTCAATTGGTCTCACTTCATTTGGATTTTCTATGAAGACGTTATGATTGTTTTACCCAGAACACTTGTTTATGACTATCTTTAGGACTAGTCAAAAACCATATCTTCCACATAGTGTATATCCAAAATTATAGTGAATAAAGCGCTGAAATTTTTACCACAGGTACCTAGATATGTCTTCTCAATAGCATGAAAATTTTACCATTTGAATCGTTCTAGAAAAAAAATTTATAGCGAAAATGGTAAGATGACCTGTAAATAACATACATTAGAACACATCACCAAAAGACTTCATCCTCCCTTGAAATTCAGCGTTCTTTACTTCATATTTCCTCTTAAATTTGACTTATATCTCCTTGTTCATTAACAAACTTGTGTGTATTCCAAAATGAATGTTTAATAAGATGTATTTATACCCTTTATGTCACTTCCTTTTAACATTAGGGCCGACCTGACACTTTCTTATTTTGTAATTCTTTTCTTTAATTATCTTCAAGGTCGACCTGTACTTCCTTATTCACTTCACTTTGTCATCTTCAAAAATTCATTTCTCCTCAACCATGAGAATCCACGTGATGTGCCAGCTACCACCAAAAACAACTTGATGTATACTATCCATCCATGGGTGATGTATCTTCATGTGCACTTTCCTTCATGTCCAAATACCTTCATCAATCTTGGGGTCCAAAACCAATGACTAGGGTTGACATCAATGACAACAACCAATCTTCCAACAATCTCCCCCTTTGTCATTGATGGCAACACTCATGCTCCCCGTGTCATCATGATACAAATTTCTCTCCCCCTTTGAAATCAATGGAAAAGGGTGGGGTTTCTCCCTGTGAGTTCAATGGCATAAGGTGACCTTCTTCTTTGGGGCTGCTCCCCTTGAACATGTGGCACTCAATAATACTTTATCCTTATTTTTGGTCTTTGGGACTTTGGGACTTTTTCTTCCTTGGAATCCTTTTGTGTGGATTATGTCTTCTCTCTCTTCTTCATGTCTAGGATGTATATGTTGTTCGGTGTTCTTGTTGCAGCTGCAACCAATCTTCCTAATTTATTTTCTCCGATTTTACATTTTAGGGAGTCAAACGTAAGAGTGTATCCTTGATCATATATTTTGCTGACATTGAGGAGATGATGCTTCACATATTCAACCAATAGGACTTTTCCTTCTTTTACATTTTCACTTCCAATCTTTACAGTTCCTTTTCCAAGTATTTTGGTAGATGAGTCATCTCCAAATGCAACATTTCCACCCTTTTCTTCAAGCTGACATTTTTTCTTTGATCTCCGGTCATATGAGATGAGAACCCACCATCTATGAACCCTTCATCTTCTTCTTTGCATTCTTTAGCGACCAATGATATTCAGCAGTTTTCATTGTGTAGAATTTCTTTCCTTTTCCATTTTTTATTTGGTATAGGGGCATTTGGAATACGATTATATTCCTTCATCTCTCTGCAATCTCGTGCTTTGTGACCAATATTATTACACTTGTAACATACAATATTTTGATCCATTAATGGGTCAAATGGATTATAATTTATGTTGACAGTTCTACGAACATTTCCATATCTACTATTTTCACCATCCATGTAGCTTGGGTAGTTATTCCTTTCATTGATTCTACAAGTGATTGCCTTGTGTCCAAAATTTCCACAAGTATAACAATGTACAAGAAATAAATTTTGATTCCTGGGAGTAAGTGATATTCTTTGTGGTGTGGTCCATCTGGGTTCACGATCTATTCTTATATAGTTTTCTTCATAATGATTGCTTTCATACCTGATGGGAGAGGATCTTCCTGATGTCTCATTCCCTCTGAATTCTAGTCTTCTATCTTGTTGCTCAACTTGTTATGGAGTATTGGTTTCATCATTTTCATCTTCCTTCTCTTGTTTTGTTGTCTTCAAACTGTCATTGTATCATAGTCCTATCTTTTCGTTTGGAGATCTTTGACTGCTAAGGATCTCATCTAATTCTTCAGTGCGTTTTTCGAACTTCTTCAACTTTTCTATTGTCAATAGTAGCTCCCCTTTTGTGTGATCCAATTCTACTTTCAATTTGTCATAATCTTCTAATTGTTCCTTCAAGCTATCAATGGTCTTTTCAATATTGTAATTATCTTCTTTAAAACTACTCAATTCGCCTTTTAGTATTATGTTTGTGTTTCTAATTTTGTTATTTTCAGTTTCAACATGCTTCAACTTTTCAATATTCTCATCTTATTGTTCACTCTCTGCATTTTATTTCTATCCCCAAAAGGAATCAAGGTTGGTTTCTGTTGTTCCTGAGATTAAACTTAAGGCTCAAAGAATAATGTCAGGCATCAAGAATTAAAGGAAAGTTTTAAGGTGTACTTTTTCTACCTTAGTTGTATGAGAAAAGTTCCTTAAATGAAATTAACAACCTGTCAGCCAGAGGTTGTATTTTGTGTCTGAGTCTAAATTTCAAAATCAAATGATGCAAGAGAAAAACACTAAATTGTTAAACAAAGAAAGGGATCAATTGTTGAAGAATCTCACTTTGTTGCAGTAGAAGAAAATAGGAAGCATAACCTTGAATAAAGTATAAAATATAGTAATCCACACAGCTCACAGGTCTTTCTTTACTCACAGTAAATCAAGAGGAAAAATTGTTTGCTTAACAAATCACTAATGAAATATGACTACAGTAGTTGTCGTACTAAATTGAAATCAAACCTTTATCAAGGAATATATAGAGAAATGTTGAGATATGGAAGAACAGAAGAAACACATAACTCAAGCTAAGAGAAATTTGGAATCCTTGTCTGCATTTGTATTATTTCTCAAAAGGAGATTTCTCTCTGTTACATTTGACAAGAAGTAGCCTATTTTAAGTCTTTAAACTATGTATTTATACAAAAATGGTCTCAACCCGAAGCGGTTGGAATTCTCATTATTCAAAAAATGGTAAATATTACAATATGTAAAACTTGAAGAGTTTCATTAGTATATCCTCTGTCTCACTCCGTCTGTTAGCAGCGATGTTTCTTCTCCTCTTCCTTTAGCATAGAGATAGTTGGCATCGTATCTTCCTCCGTAGGAGTAGCAGGTGCATGTGTCGTCACTTTTTGCCAGATGTGCTTGCATTTCTATGTCCAACACAGTGGATGCATCTATTCACCAACTCTACCATTGACTGTGATGGTTCAGTTGCTTCATTCACTTCCATCCTATTGCAGAGGAGAATGCATAAGGTTTCCTTGCATAAAAATCACTACTTTGTGGAAGGTAGAAATGAAATTCAAAACAAAACACTTTTTTTCACCTTCAGTTTGCGTTAATTTGAGAATTGATTTCTAAGAAATCATTACCATTGATTCATGATAAATGCCATTAAATATCGGCGGTTCACGATCGAGAGTTTTTGGATGGAACAAAGTCAAAAAATCTCAAAACGTGAATGCGCAAAAGATTAATTACATTGTAATTTATTTTTAAGACTTTAATTAATCATGTTTAAAACTCAATGCTTTCGAAAACTCAGGCTTCGGGATTTTTGGGAGTAGCTTGGAAAGAAATCCCGAAAACCCAAAACTATGAAATGATTAATTATAGGATAATTGCCTTTTAAGTTTTTAATTAATCCAGTTTAACACATTAATTGATCGTATTTATCGTTAAGTATTTTGGGGTTTCAGACTTCGGGATATTAGATAACATCGAGATAGGATTTCCGAAACGTGAAATCACGAAGTGATTAATTAACTTTAATCATTTTTAACTCGTTAAATAATCATGTTTATCGTTAAGTATTTTGGGGTTTCATACTTTGGGATATTAGATAATAGCTCGAGATAGTATTTCTGAAACGTGAAATCATGAAGTGATTAATTAAATTTAATCATGTTTAACCCATTAAATAATCATGTTTATCGTTAAGTATTTAGGGGTTTCAGACTCCGGGATATTAGATAACATCGATATAGGATTTCTGAAATGCGAAATCACAAAGTGATTAATTAACTTTAATCGTTTTTAACCTGCTAAATAATTGTGTTTATCATTAAGTATTTTGGGGTTTCGGACTTTGAGATATTAGATAATAGATCGAGATAGTATCCCCGAAAACCGAGACCATGAAGTGATTAATCATCGATTAATTATCTGTTAATATAAATTAACCCTGCTTAGTGCTTAAGGTATTTCAGAAGCTCGGACTTTGGGAATTTAGAGTATGATGAATGGTGCATATCTGAACTCCAAAAACGTGAAGTTATTAATTAACTTTCAATCAGGGTTAAATTTATTAATTGGGTTTAGCGTTTTTGCATTTATTGTTTCATGTAATGGAAAATTAACTTTATTAAAATTCCGACAGGTCACTACCCGTAGTGATGTGTCAAATCTTAGGAAGGTATACGTGTATGGTGACTAGGATTTTTCAAACACTTTTTGGGTATCAGGACTTTGAAGTTGCGACATGGCGAAATGCTCAAAGCACGAAAATATGAAGTACAAAACTCTGAAGCATTATCTAGTGGCTTGATGTTTTAACAATTAGGCATCTTCAAAAGCTCAAGGAAAAAGGATCGTTCGATCAACGGGGGAAATCAGTCAAAGGTGAGAAGCCAAGCACACTTTATTCTTACTTAAACTGGGAAAGAAATATATTAAAAGTCTAAAGTTTTAGAAAACAATATGTGTTCCAACATAGGCTCCATCTAGGGATCGCATCTCCCTGTGAGATGCAAAATCATAGTAGACCAAGTGCCTTTATTGGGTGAATGGAGTCATTATTTCATTTCTGGGAAACACATTTGGAAAAGGATCATACTGAGAAAAAGAGTTTAAAAAGAAACCTAGAAAACCTTTAAAACACATTGAATCATGACCTTCAGCTAGGCTATTTGAAATTCCTCTTTCTTAAAACTGTATTCAGATTTTCTTAAGATAATCAAAACAACCTTAACCGATATATTAGACTCTGGTCGATTTTTTTTTTTCGCATCAAGGCAAAGTAATTTTAACAATTTAGTTAGGGGGTCCCTTGTTGGTTTAGAATGTAAATCTTGTCGAAAAGAGAACTAGCTACCAAAGTACATTATATACATGTATAACAACCTTACAGATATCATAGACATTGCTTTACTGCCAATGAGCCTGTTCAGTACCTCAGTGAAGTTATCTACTTCCCTCATTGAATTTCCTTTCACCACTTCAATTAGTATTTTTTCATTTAAATGCTAAGATGAGGGGAATCATTTAATGAATTTCCTTTCATCATCTCTTTTTTTGGACAAAATGGGGGCAATCAATTTTTCGAATTTCCTTTCACCGTTTGCCTTGTACTAGATGGGGGAAATCATTTTATGAATTTCCTTTCACCACCGGTCTTATATTTTAATACATGAAGTGGAGGAAATCAATTTGTATATCACATGCCAGGGACGATATCTATTTATAATTTAGCAACGAAGGTTTTCCAACTCACTTTGATTTACTCCGGACTAATCCTCTCCCGACCTTCAAAACACCTTCGCCTACAGGGAAGTTCTCACAAGGAGTTTTTATTTTCTAGGGATTTTCCTTGAGAGAAACTAATCAGTTAATCTGCTAGAAGGGATAAAGTAGTCAGGATTATCCTAGACATACTTTCTTTCAGTTAAAATTAGAGGAATCATAAATATTTTTGCTTATTCTCGTTTTGAAGGTCTGGTTTTTTAAGCTTCCTGTCAAGGCGAAAACTTTCTTTCTATGAAGATTTAAGATCAGGTAGTGAAAATAAGAATAGAATAAAATTTTTTAGATATGCTATATAGAAACAGAACAAGGAGTCGGAGGTTTTGAAAGGGATCTCATTTCCACCCAAGCCTAATTTTTTATCTTTTATTCTTATTTTCTTTATATATATATATATATATATATATATATATATATATATATATATATATATATATATATATATATATATATATATATATATATGACGATTTATTTATATACATTGGCCCTACATTAATCAAGTGAAATTCCATTGATCAAGTAGCATGAAATTTCCAATGGATCCATGTGAATAGCGGGTTGTTTAACATACCTTGCTTGTTGCTAAATGAAGGAATGAAAATATAATAATTTTTTTGCAGCAAAGAATGAATAGGTAGCTCGTGTTTACTGCTAAAGTTTGGTTGCACACAAAATGTTGCAACATTTTGGACCTCTTGAATAAAATACTCTAAGAAAATAGCTACTGGATCATGAAAAGATAAAGATATAAAATTCTCAAAGTCAATTGATACCGTTTCCTGCTGGCCAAGTTGTATGGAATACCTATTTTCTCTGCAGCTGATCTTTTCTTTTTTTGGCTCGATAAATCAATATTGAGGCTCACCAGTATGTTTCTCATCAGTTTCTAAATACGAAGGGGAGATCAGTTGCTGCAATAACCCCTCATTATTCCCTTCATCACTGGTCCAAGAATCTTCTTCATCACTGTCATATATAGGTTGACTGCTTTCACAGTGTAACTGATAATTTTCCTGCTAAAGAGAACTATCCAGAGGAAGAGAAATAATTTGTTACTCATCAAATTCAAGATCACATTCATCATAGTTATAAAATAGAGGAGGAATATTTTCTATTTCCATGCATGTTTGGAAAGAAATCTTCTTTCCTTCATCGTCTAGATACTCATCATGGATAGGATGATTATATAAAATTTATGAACTTTGATTTTCAAAAACTTCCATTTCTTGATGATATAGTAATGATGACTGAATAGTAGCAGCTTGGTCAAAATTAACATTTAGAACAGTGGTTTGATCATGGAAGTAATTACTATGAACCTTTGATACAATTACAAATTCACATTGAGTATCGTTTCCATTGTCAATATCATCATCGAGATCATCCTCTTCGAAAGCTAGTTGTGAACAGCCTTAAATAAACCATTGGCCTTCTCAAAAATCTAGATCAAAAATTTCGTCATCATGTTGTTCAATCAAATTATCTTTAGTATTATCAATGCTACCAAAATCATTCTGAAAATCATTTTCTGGGGAAGAGGAACTGAAAGTAGAATCATGTATGCGTAAATTTGAATCTAGTTTTTCATTAGAAAATGCATTTTCATCTTTATTTCTACAATGAATCTGGACTTGATCTGATTGAAAGATTGGAGGTTCTGCAAGGATTTCTTCATTTGCAATGATGTTGTCTTTATTCTTACTGATGTGAAAAACCTCTTCTTTGTTTACTTCAAAGTCTTCTTCATATAACTTTTCCTAATCTGTTTGAAGGAGATCTTGTTTTCCTGTAAATTCTTTGTATACTTGACCACAATTGTTATCATGTTCTGATTTTTTATCAACAAACTACTTTTCTTTACAATCTTGTTCTATGAAATCTAAATTGCAACAGTCTTTTGCAATATTTATGAAAAGTTGCATGGAATTCTTTTAATGATGAAATGTTGGAAGGGAGTGGATATTTGTACCAAAGTTGAGTATCTCCTCCCAAACTAAACATGAACAATTTCATCAAAACATCTTCTTGATGAATATATAGTTGATGCATGAGCTTATGAAATTGAAACAAATGTTGAGCAAGATTATCATCTTTATCCTCTCTAAATCTAGGAAGATGATCTTCCCAAACTTTGAGGTCTGGAACATTATTTGTAAAACCAAAAATATTTGTAAAGTCCAAAGGAGCAAACCTCACAGCAATCCGACCAGCGAAAGAAATTGACATATTGGAAACAGTGGAGTCGCCAGTGAATCATGTGGAGTTTTTGAAACAGGGAGTCACCAAGTGAAATATAAAAATTAGTCTTACTTATGTATTCAATCTTTGTTCACTATCAAAGATAGAAACTTACCATGTCATTTTCCTAGGGAAAAATAACTTCGTTTCTTCGTCCCCGACAACGGTGCCAAAAAGATGTTGTTCCTAATATTAAACTTAACGATCAAAGAATAATGTTAGGCATCAGGAATTAAAGGAAAGTTTTAAGGTGTGATTTTTCTACTTTAGTTGTATGAGAAAAGTTCCTTAAATGAAATTAACAACCTATCATCCAGAGGTTGTATTTCGCATCTGAGTCTAAATTGCAAAATCAAATGATGTGAGAGAAAAACAAAAAACTGTTAAACAAAGCAAGGAATCAATTGTTGAAGAATCTCACTTTGTTGCAGTAGAAGAAAATAGGAAGCATAACCTTGAATAAAGTATAAAATATAGTAATCCACACAGCTCACAGGTCTTTCTTTACTCACAGTAAATGCAGAGGAAAATTTGTTTTCTTAACAAATCACTAATGAAATATGACTGCAATAGTTGTCGTACTAAATTGAAATCAAACCTTTATCAAGGAATATATAGAGAAATGTTGAGATATGGAAGAACAAAATAAACACATAACTCAAGCTAAATGAAATTTGGAATCCCTGTCTGCACTTGTATTAATTCTCAAAAGGAGATTTTTCTCTGTTACATTCGGCAAGAAGCACCCTGTGTTAAGTCTTTAAACTATGTATTTATACAAAAATGGTCTCAAACCAAAGCGATTGGAATTCTCATAATTCAAAAAACAGTAAATATTACAATATGTCAAACTTGAAGATTTTCGTTAGTATCTCCTCTGTCTCACTCCGTCTGTTAGCAGTGATGTTTCTTCTCCTCTTCCTTTAGCATAAAGACAGTTGGCATCTAATCTTCCTCCATAGGAGTAGCAGGTGCATGTGTCCTCACTTTTCTCTAGATGTTCTTGAGCTTATATATCCAACGCAGTGGACGCATATATTCACCAACTCTATGACTGATTGTGACGGTTCAGATGCTTCATTCACTTCCATCCTGTTGCAGAGGAGAATGCGTAAGCTTTCCTTGGATAAAAGTCACTACTTTGCAGAAGGTAGAATTGAAATTCAAAACCAAAAATTTTTATTCACGTTCAGTTTGCGTTAATTTCAGCATGCCTTTCTAAGAAATCATTACCGTTCATTCATGATAAATTCCATTAAATATCAGCGATTCGTGATCGAGAGTTTTTGGATGGAACAAAGTTGAAAAATCCCAAAATGCGAATGCACGAAAGATTAATTACATTGTAATTTATTTTTAAGAAGTTAATTAATCATGTTTAAAACTCAATGCTTTCAGAAACTTGAGCTTAGGGATTTTTGGGAGTAGCTTGGAAAGAAATCCCCAAAACCTGAAGCTGCAAAATGATTAATTATAGGATAATCGCCTTTTAAGTTTTTAATTAATCCATTTTAACACATTAATTGATCGCATTTATCCTTAAGTATTTTAGGGTTTTGGACTTCGGGATATTAGATAACATCGAGATAGGATTTCCGAAACGTGAAATCATGAAGTGATTAATTAACTTTAATCATTTTAACCCATTAAATAATCGTAATTATCGTTAAGTATTTTGGGGTTTCGGACTTCAGGATATTAGATTTTAGCTCGAGATAGTATTTCCGAAATGCGAAATCGCGAAGCGATTAATTAACTTTAATGATGTTTAACCCATTAAATAATTGTGTTTATCATTAAGTATTTCATGGTTTCAGACTTCGTGATATTAGATAACATCGAGATAGAATTTCCGAAACGCGAAATCATGAAGTGATTTATTAACTTTAATCATATTTAACCCATTAAATAATCTTGTTTATCGTTAAGTATTTCGGAGTTTCAGACTTCAGGATATTAGATAATAGCTCAAGATAGTATCCCCGAAAATCGAGACTGAAAAGTGATTAATCATCGATTAATTATGTGTTAATCTAAATTAACCCTTCTTAGTGTTTAAGGTATTTCAAAAGCTCGAGCTTTGGGAATTTAGAGTATGATGAATGGCGCATATCCAAACTCCAAAAATGCGAAGTTATTAATTAACTTTCAATCGAGGTTAACTTAATTAATTGGGTTTATCTTTTCGGCATTTACTATTTTGTGTAATGGAAAATTAACTTTATTAAAATTCCAACAGGTTACTACCCGTACTGATGTGTCAAATCTTAGGAAGGTATACGTGTATGGTGACTAAGATTTTTCAAACACTTTTCAAGTATCAAGACTTTGAAGTTGTGACATGGCGAAACGCTCAAAGCGCGAAACTCCAAAGTACGAAACTTCGAAGCAGTCTCTAGTGGCTTGACCTTTTAACAATCAAGCGGATTCAAAACTTAGGGAAAAAGGATCGTTCGTTAAACGGGGGAAATCAATCGAAGGTGAGAAACCAAGCATGCTTTATTCTTATTTTAACTGGAAAAGAAATCTATTTAAAGTCTAAAATTTTAGAAAAAAATATGTGTTCCAACAGTTTCTTCATCTGAATCTTATTTAGAAATTATTTCTTCTTCTTTAGAACTCTTTTGATCATCATCCTGGGTTTCTTGGGTTATGAAGAGGACTTCTCCTCCATCATTATCTTCTTCATCACTTTCATCTAAGGATATGTCATCATCCTTGGAGTAGAATCTCTTTTTATTGTTGAGACTTCTCTTTTTATAGTAGCAATTTTCAACAATATGTCCTATTCTACCACATTTAAAGCATTTGAGAGGAGACTTACCTTTGTATCTTCCACTTCCCTTCTGGAACCTTCTTACGAAATTTGTTATTTCTTCATCAAGGTCATTATCCTTGTCTTTTGTCTTCTTTATGGGTTTAAAGGCTGTTTCATTATTTGGCTAGTCACTTTTTGTACCTGTTCTCATTTCATATGCTATAAGAGACCCATGTAATTCATCCATTGTCATTTTGGTCAAGTCCCTAGTTTCTTCAATGACGAAGACCTTAGCATCATACTTCAAGAGAAGTGATATCAACACTTTTTGTACAACCAAGGATTCATTGAGATATTCACCTAATCCTCTGATAGCATTAACAACTTCATCAACTCTAAGAAAATAGGTTGCAATATCTTCCTTTTCATCCATCTTCAAATTTTCAAATTCTGCTCTATGTCGTTGAAGCTTGACCTGCTTAACTTTTGGATCACCTTCATAGATACTCTTGAGTTTGTCCCATACCTCTTTAACAGTGTTGCAGCCCATCACTTTGCAAGCTATGGTTGGTGCCAATGCTCCTAGAATAACATGTCTGGCTCAACTCATAAGCTTCTTCTCATTTGGATCGGTTGGAGCATTATTTGGGATTACATATCCATTTACAACTGAGTACCAAATGTCTACTCCCAAAGTTGTTAGGTAAGTTTTCACTCTATCACTCTAGTATGCATAATTCCTTCCATCAAATATTTGAATCCTATTTGAAATGTGTTCATGGTCATCCATCTATGCTCAAGATTTTCCTTCGAGTGGTGTTGAGCACTCAACACACCCTAAAAAATCCTATGTCAAATTTTTACTTTTTTGGGTACGAGTTGATCTTTGCACTGTCTGATTTGACTTCATTGTGAGAAATTTTTTGTCTTTGATTATTATCATGACACTCATCATCTATTCAGATTTGTTTGAACTTATGAAACCCCATGACTTAAAAGGCCTTAAACACCTGAATAAAGAATCAAAATCCAAAAACACTTCACCCGACACGCTCAAATTTGGCATCAAAAGGAATTCAAAGAAGGAAAAGAACCACTCAGAAAACCTCAGTCAGTAAGTGTCCATCCCCATCAACATCGGCAAAAGGTAGTTTTTGTTTGTGTCAAAATATTTCATAAGGATATCTCCGATAGTCGATTCCCCATAGACATAGGTAAAAGACGAGGGGAATAGACGTTAACAAAGAAAAACAGATATCCCTGATCGTCGATCCCCAACGCATTTTCGACATCGGGAATTTTTCGAGGGAGCTAATCCGAAGAAGGCACTTTATAGGTTTATCGTCGATCGCCGACCCTGGATAGGTTTCGGCACTAGAAAGATAAGGTTTGCTTTAGAACGAATATCTTAAGAAAATTCCCGACTCCTATTAATACATATGAATTAGGTCGTCAATATTCAAATGCCATGTGTGTTCACCATATTGGAGAACCATACGGTCTAGATTTTCCCCAATTCGTTCTTGGTTCCATAGGTCCGAGTCACACCTCCGAGTCAGCTTTTACAAGATATCATTGTACGGTGAAATCGATTGGCGTCAGAGATTTTTGCAGAAGGACATCAACAGAAACATTCATAGCAAATCAGTGATCAACGATCCACCCACTAAGACAACGACATGATGGGATGTTTAAGTGTTATATACAATCGTATTTTGAGCATTTAAGGGGATAATTAGTACCAAATATCACATTAGTTACTACCTCGTGCGCCAATCAAAACAATAATTTATAATCACTGATAGACCACATCACCCTCTGCGCCTCCGTCGTGAACCCATGATGAATTTAAGTTGCAGAGATTCAGCAGAAGATTTGTTTAAATTTTACTCATCACCCAAATTGAAAGGATAATGTGACACGATAAGTTCTTCCCTGGTTTAAATTCTCTTGAGCCATTGTAAACGAAATCATTATGCGCGCAAACAAATTCATAGCATCTGAAGAACCAAGATGAGTAATTTGAAAGCTACAGAAATCCCGTGAGTATCAAAATAACCAGGTTTAGCAAGATTTACAGGTATGTATCCAAGTCTGTGTATTTTTTACATGGTTACAGTTCATATATTTTTTTTATCTAGTTTTGTTCTTTACACATTCTCTAAAATTTTATTTTAATTTGCAGGAACAATGTCACCAAGAAAGCCAACCACTAGATGATCATCGAGGGCCCTGAAGCTGAAAGAACCAGAGGTAGGCAGAGTCTCCTCTCCAGGGGTCGCAAAACAATTGGGATACACCTTGAGACCAGAACTTGTCATCAAAACAACAACAAAAAATCCTTTTATTCAGCCTCTGGCCTTTGGAGATATAGAGGCAAGAGCAGGGTCCAAGATGGTACTCCCACATTGGGGAGAGCTCTTTACAAATATCAGCCGGGAGGAATACCTGAAATATATCCCACATAGAGATCCATATGTGAGAGCACTCGATGACGAGGTGTTTCAAAACATATGACAGTCGTACCTACATATGGTATCAAGCAGAACCCCCATTTTTGTTGGGTATGTGTTATATTCTTTGCATGTGTGTGTCTGGGAATGTCAGATGTAACACCCTGTTTCCCCCAGCTTGTAAATATAACTGGACTGGCCAAGGACTATGGAAAAATCATAAATGTGAATATGTGATGTAAATGGACCTTGAGGAAGAGGTCAATGAATGTGAATGATATTTTGAATTTATTGTGGGACGGATGAGAGGGTATGTGCAGAAAAAGAGACCACGATGGTGGTGGAAGGCACCTGAAAAGGTGGCGTTAACTTCCACCGAGAATTAAATACCGTATTTGGACTCCACTGGCTTGGAGAACCACAAGTGGCTCGTTGGCCCTGAAATTCAATGCCTCGCAGGCTGGTAGGCGGATGTCTTGATGAGGGATGGGATGGTGAACCGCCTATCTGTAGAGCCGTTAGGCCTGATCAGTGCGAGGGTAATCGTGCCACACGCAACCTCACGAGAGGATAAGGCGTATGGAAGAAGCGATTAAGGGGGGTAGACGCGAGGGGAACTCTAGCATTACGCAGAGTGAGTGATAGCAGAGAGGAAGGATTGCAACCTTCGCTCCTGGTCACTGGCAGACAGAGAGACGCAGTCTCAGAGCATCGTGGTCTCAGTTCGGGGGTGGCTAGTGGTAAATACGTTGGGAGTCGTTGAGCCTATAGTTGGGTGGAAATGAGCACCCCTCTCAGCAGTTGCCCATACTTCTAATGTCATTTATGATAAGTTTTTTATATATATTGCATCTTGAAATTCATAGAATGGTATATGTATATATATGCTCATAGAACTGTGAAATTGTGAATGGTTTTAGTGTTAGAAAGTCGGTGCAGTGTTTGATAAGAATGAATAGATATATGATTATAATAGAGGAAACCATGCATGATTTATGTGGATAAATGGATTTGATGATGCATGAGTTGAACCAAGCCAGACTTCCAGTTCATCCTTGGGAGTTTGTTTCCCTTTGTCTGTTTCCAAGAATGCCCTGGATTAGATCTCTTCACAGAGATTCCCTTCTTAGAAAGGTTCACCAAGAACCCAGAAAAAGGACTTGAACGCGCAAGTCTTAATAACCCTGTACGAAGAGGAATGACCCTCTTAAGATTTTGAAGTAGCAGTGTAGGGATAAGTAATGAATCGATGGATGAAATCCTGTCGGAAGACCCATGGTCATTCACGACCATCAGATCGACGGAAGTAGTAGGAGCGTTATATCCCTTGCTCCTTTTCCCTCTATCTTTGTGAATAGAGAGGAAATCAGGATCGTAGGTTCCCCCAGGGTCCATGAGAACATTTGGACCATTGATCTTTCCACATCCACGAAGTAGTGGAAGAAATGCACGAGGTGGGACAATCTGAGCTGTTGGATCTCCTTCGAAAATTCCGTCGGTTGTTGGATCAGGTTAAGATGCCCAGAGTTTAGTCCCTGGGGTGTATGCAGGAAGGACGGATCTGGACCATTATATCTTGGTCCAATTACCCATCAACCGTTGGATCAGACCAAAGTTTTTCGAGGGTTACCATCGAGAGTCCAGCCATCGGCATATCAGAGATCCTGAGGTCGAGGGAATTGGGATGCTATAAATAGTGAACCCAGAGAGTGCATCTGGACCGTCCATCCCTTTAGGATGGGTGTAAGAGATCCAAAGAGAGTCGAGATATTGGCCATTGGCATATCAGAGATTCTGAGGTCGAGGGAATCAGGATGCTATAAATCATGAACCCCGAGAGTTCATCTGGACCGTCCATTCATTCAGGACACATGTCAGAAATCCGCAGAGAGTCGAGATGTTTGGCATCGGGAAATCAGAGTTCCTGAGGTCGAAGGAGTTGGGACATCACAAGTCTCAAAATCCTGATGAGATCAGAGCCACCCATTTGTGGGTATGTGTGGCAGAGATCCAGGTCATCGGGGAAAGTCCCGATGAGGAGGCCGCCATCGGAGTTTGGCTCATCGGGATATCGGAGACCCCGGTGACAAGTTATCGGTGCACTTTGGAATCATGAAACGCGAAACCCCGATGAGTGGGGGCCAACTGTCTGCACATCAGAGAAGGAGGATAGTGCCACCATGAGGGGCCAGCGGTCAACAAACCAAAGAGTCAGGATTCGAGGAATCGGGAATTCTGTGGACATATGCACTTTGGCATTGAAAACCCCGAAACCTCGATGAGGGACAAGGCTGCGGTCTTGTGAGATAGAGGTCACGTGGATTAAAGACTTATCTCGAGAGGCTAAGGAAGCAGAGGAGTGTATCGAGATTCGAGGATCGGTGAACCAAATTGTTGGGACATCACGAGCGTCAAAACCCCGATGGATGGAAGAGATTCTTTCAGAGGATCTCTGGGTGTGTAATGATCGTTAGATGTGGAAACAAGATGTTAACTTAAGCCAGGACATGGTTATGCTTTAGGATAAGCAGCGAGTAGATCTGGACGACCAGAATCCACCCGTCCAGATCTACGGATGAGGTCCCATTCCAGAGCCCCTTTACTGTTCTGCCTTTAGCAGTACGAGGGGGGTCCAGAATTGGTCACGCAACTCTCGAACGATTGAGATTAACTCATCAAGATCGACGATGCTCAAGTGGATTCTGAATCCCCCTTGCCATTCTTCCTTTAATGGGGGGGGGGTCCAGAATAGTGTGGCATGTGAAGTAGGGCCCCCTCCTGTCATGTTGACTACCGTGTCGAGTTTCCCTTTTTGCCACCTGCATTACACCTAACCACGCGAAGGGGCTAGTTCTCATTGGCGGTTCTCTACTCCTGTTGAGATTTGTTCCTATTGGCCAATTGTTGATCCTGTAAAGATTTGACCCCATTGGCCAGTCGCTATCCCTGTCAGGGTTCAGTGGTTGTAGAGTCGAACGATTAAACATTACGGTAGCGTCGAGGCGCGAAATAAAAAAGACACTGCATACAAATCGAACCGTGAACATAATCCCACGATCACATGGGAACGGAGAAGGAAAGAGAAAGAGCTAGCTTACGCTGGGTCTCCATGTTTATTTAGGGGTTCGAGTCCGGCAAAGGATTGGAAAAATTTGATTTAGGTAGTGGGTATGTTACAAAGTGGTATCAGAGCATGGTTACAACACTCGGCCTGATTGGGCTCATGCACGAGTCATGCATAAACCTCATTCGAGACATTCCTATGAGGAGTAATCCCCTAACTTAACTCTCTTGTCCAGGATTAAAACTTGAAAAACGAGAACCCAACTGTGAATGCATATGAGAGAGTTATAAATTATGTGAAAATTATAAATTGTGTTTAACTCTTGACTAATATCCAACGTTTTTCTTTTCACTCAAGCAGACGATCAACCGCAGGAATCTATAGACGCAGATTATGGTGACTCACCAAGAGGTGGGAGAAGGCTCCCACAACAGAGATGAAGAGTCTGATGAAAGAAGAACAATAGGAACCCCTCCAGACCTAGCTGAGACTATGAGGAGTCTCATGGTCGAATTGCAAAGCTGTAAGGCCGACAATGAAAGGATGATAAAAGAACAAGAAAAGCAAACCGAAATTAATGCAGTTCTACTGCAGATCTTATCTAACCTACAGTGACAAATGCAGCATGAACCTGAGATGCCGAATCGTGGTCGTGTCAGTGGCCACACTGAGAGAAGCTCATCCAGAAAGGTCCACCCTAGAGGTAAAGGACTAGTGCCAGACAATTCCACTGAGAAGGAAGCTAGTGATTCAGAAGGCTCTTCCAGCAACAGGACCAATTCCTATTCTCAAAATAAATAGAAGAAGCAAAAGACTTCCAAGAGTCATAAATTTGAAGAATTCAGGAAGGCCAAACCTCCCTCCTTCGACGGTGAGATAAAGAAGGGAGAGGAAGTCGAGGCCTGGCTACTCAGACTGAAGAAATATTTCAGAGTCCATGACTTTTCAGAGAATTTGAAGGCTCGAGTGGCCACTTGCAATTTGAATGGAAAGGCTTCCATCTGGTGGGAAGACCTTAAGAATATGAAAGGGGTCCGTGAGGAGGACCTGTCTTGGAAACAGTTTGAGAAGTACTTCTGGAAGAAGTATTTGTCAGAAAGGTATTTCGACAAGAAGGCTAAAGATTTTTATGAACTCAAACTGGGAAAACTTACCATAGAGGAGTATGTCAACAAAATCCTCGACCTACTAAGATATGTACCCTACATCAAAGAAGAGAAGATGAAGGCACAATGCTTCATCAGTGGGTTACCCAAGGAATATCGGAACCGAATTGAATTTGATGAACCAAAGACCTTAGAAGACACTATACGAAAGGCAACGTATTGTCATGAACAATATGGACATCGGGCAGAGTCTCGTGGAGACTGGAAACATAAGAGTGGTTCGAGATTTCAGAAAAAGGGGAGCAAATCCTTGGGATTTAAAAGCTACAAAAAGGACCCCAGAATGAACGTTCCCACCCGGAGTGTACTCCAGCAGAACTTTCCCTCGGGGGACGGAAATAAAACCTCTGGACCTATACCAGTGAAGACGAACAACCCAAAGAAAGAACCCCTGAAATGCTAGGATTGCAGAGGAGAGCATCTCCGGAGGGACTATCCACACCGACAATAGAACATTCGAAAAGTTTATAACATGTAGGAAGCTACCACAGTCAATGATGTGGCAAGGAGTGTGCCACAGATTTATGCAGCCTTGGATAATAACCAAGCTGACCACCAAGCTTCAGTGGTGGAAATAGA
>JZKD02S1430661.1:0-11081 GCA_000966675.3 Picea glauca
TAGTTTCCTAGTGTTATAACCCTAAATTGCACCATACATGCTTACCTGGCATCAGGCCAACTCATTGCCCTTCATTGCCAAAACATCTACTGAGAAACCTCTTTAAAGGTACACGTGCCCTAACCCACTACTGCATGCGGGTGAACACTGGTAGGCCTACTACAACCCACGTTTACCTAACAAAGCACAAAAACAGGAAAGTTGTCGATGGGACAAAAAGCTATGGGTCAGTTAACTAAAACTCCCAGCCATGCATGGCCGAGAGTTCGTCCAAAACCCTATCTCCTTCTAGCCTATAAAAGAAGGGGTAGGGGTACTATTTGAAGAAGGAAAAATATAGCGAAGAAACTCCGCCCAATTTCCAAGTCCATTTTTCCCAACCCTTTAGCCTTTCCTCAAGCCTAAGGAGAATTAACGCAAAGCAGTTGGAGGACAAAGAAGAGGAGGAGCCCAGGATCAGGATCAAGGAGCAGTGGCGGTCTCAACTTTGATTGTAAGTTGATTCATTTTGAAAATAATAAAAAGAATACTTTTCACGTCCATGAGTTACCTATGATTTGTGTAATTTATGCTTAATTTATAACCCTCAAGTAGAGAAATAGCATGCATGCGTAGTGTTTTGTCTTTATTGTAGGTTAACTTTGGAAGGAGCAGCGCAAGGAAAAGGGAAAAGCGCAACGGAGGATCTACACCAAAAATCTAAAAAAGGTTAGTAGTTCCTTTCCATGCATGTGTCTTGAAAGAGGGGTTTAAGCTTTGGGCGGTAGGTTAAAAGGTCATTTCTTTAAGGTCAAAATCTGCATGCAAATCAGACCCTAGTTTGCTAGTCCGTAGGGTATTATTTCCCAACAACACCTAGTGGTTGTGATCATCTTCTGATAACCAGGATGACCAGTATATGGAATTTTGTGTAGTTCATACATCATGAACCTCTTCAATTCATCACAATTCAGAACATATAACCTACCTTTGTAAGTTAAAAGGTCGTCATTTAGAAATTGATAACCCTCATACTTCATCCCCGTGGGATCTTGCTCTAAGTATGATTTCACAGTCTTGAAAAATGCATCTGTTTCTTGTGCATTTTTTACTCTCTCCTTGATGTCTGTTTCACAGGTGCTTACATCTCCCAAGTGAATCACTTTCATACTTTGGCTAAAGGCATCGACCACCCTATTTTATTTTCCTTTGATATGTTTGATTTCAAAATCAAACTCACTAAGGAGATACATCCATCTAGATTGTCTAGCATTAAGTTTTGGTTGATCAAATAGATATCGCAACCCACTATGGTCTGTCATAAGAACAAATCTCTTACCTAGGAGGTAATGCCTCCACATTTTTAAAGCATGTACTATGACAACCAATTCTAGATCATGGGTCACATAATTGATTTTATGCTCGTTCAATCTTATGGATTCGTAGAAAATTACATGGTCTTCTTGCATAAGGACTCCTCTGAGTTCTTCCTTGCAGGCATTTGTACACACGAGGAAGTTCTTGTTTGGGTCTATAATATTCAACACAAGTGCATTGGTTAGAAGGTATTTCATCTTTTGGAATCTCTCTTCACATTTTGATGTCCAAAGGAGTTTAAATCCCTTTTCCTAAAGGGAGGTGATTCGGAAACCAATCTTGGAAAATCCTTTTATGAACCTCCTATACTATGCTACTAGGCCCAAAAAGGATCTGATATCAGATACATCCTTTGGGGTAGGCCAATCCATAATGGACTTGATCTTTTCAGGATCAACTGCCACTCCTTCTTCAGAAATAACATGGCCTAAGTAATGGACTTGTTTATAGAAAAAGTCACACTTACTGAACTTAGCATAGAGTTGATGTTCTCTTAGCACTTGAAGCAATAGCTTGAGATTTTCTTCATTCTCTTCCCTATTCTTATAATATATTAGGATATCATCTATGAAAACAAATACAAATCTGTCCAAGAACTTACTGAGTACATTATTCATTAAGCACATAAAAGTGGTTGGTGCATTGGTTAGCCCAAATGGCACCACCACAAATTCATAGTGACCATATATTTTCCTAAAGGTCATTTTGTGGATGTATTCATCCTTAATTTGGACTTGATGGTATGATCCATACCTCAAGTCAATCTTGGAGAAAATTCTAGCACCCCTTAATTGGTCAAACAAGTCATAGATCCTTGGCAAGGGATACTTATTCTTAATGATCATCTTATTGAGTTTCCTATAGTCTATGCACAGCTGGAGTGTGCCATCCTTATTTTTTACAAAAAAAGGTTGGTTCTCCCCATGGAGACACACTAGTTCGAATGTATCTTTTGTCCATCATCTCCGTTATTTGTAGTTTGAGCTCAACTAGCTCTAGTGTGCTCATTCTAAAGGGTGTTCTAGACATTGGCACCACTCCTGGTGCAAGTTCTATTGAAAATTCAATATCTCTTCTTGGAGGTAGAACTGGTACCTCTTCTAGGAACACATATTTATACTCTCTTAATATGGGATGGTCCTCTAGGATCTATTTGTATTCCTCAAAATATTCCAACACTTGTATTGCATACAAAGGACATCATTTTCTGCAATACTTCTTCACTTGAAGGGTTGATACTTGTCTCACTTAGACAAGATTTTGAATCCCTTATAGGGTTAACGTTCCCCCTTCTTCATTTTCACAGTCCAAAGTTTTATTGTAACAATACAACTTGGTTTTATGGGAATCTAACCAGTCCATGTCAATCAGTAGGTCATATGATCCTAAGGGGAGTATGTTTAGGGTTTCTTGGGTGGGTAATCCACTCATAATGAGTTGGCATGTTGGTATGACATCTTTTACTTTTATTTTGGTTCCAGTGACTATTTGTACCAGCCATGATTTAACATGTTTAACTTGTTGTAATTTTCATTTCTCCACAAGTTGAGGGGAAAAATAACTCAAATTAGNTGCATGCAAATCAGACCCTAGTTTGCTAGTCCGTAGGGTATTATTTCCCAACAACACCTAGTGGTTGTGATCATCTTCTGATAACCAGGATGACCAGTATATGGAATTTTGTGTAGTTCATACATCATGAACCTCTTCAATTCATCACAATTCAGAACATATAACCTACCTTTGTAAGTTAAAAGGTCGTCATTTAGAAATTGATAACCCTCATACTTCATCCCCGTGGGATCTTGCTCTAAGTATGATTTCACAGTCTTGAAAAATGCATCTGTTTCTTGTGCATTTTTTACTCTCTCCTTGATGTCTGTTTCACAGGTGCTTACATCTCCCAAGTGAATCACTTTCATACTTTGGCTAAAGGCATCGACCACCCTATTTTATTTTCCTTTGATATGTTTGATTTCAAAATCAAACTCACTAAGGAGATACATCCATCTAGATTGTCTAGCATTAAGTTTTGGTTGATCAAATAGATATCGCAACCCACTATGGTCTGTCATAAGAACAAATCTCTTACCTAGGAGGTAATGCCTCCACATTTTTAAAGCATGTACTATGACAACCAATTCTAGATCATGGGTCACATAATTGATTTTATGCTCGTTCAATCTTATGGATTCGTAGAAAATTACATGGTCTTCTTGCATAAGGACTCCTCTGAGTTCTTCCTTGCAGGCATTTGTACACACGAGGAAGTTCTTGTTTGGGTCTATAATATTCAACACAAGTGCATTGGTTAGAAGGTATTTCATCTTTTGGAATCTCTCTTCACATTTTGATGTCCAAAGGAGTTTAAATCCCTTTTCCTAAAGGGAGGTGATTCGGAAACCAATCTTGGAAAATCCTTTTATGAACCTCCTATACTATGCTACTAGGCCCAAAAAGGATCTGATATCAGATACATCCTTTGGGGTAGGCCAATCCATAATGGACTTGATCTTTTCAGGATCAACTGCCACTCCTTCTTCAGAAATAACATGGCCTAAGTAATGGACTTTTTTATAGAAAAAGTCACACTTACTGAACTTAGCATAGAGTTGATGTTCTCTTAGCACTTGAAGCAATAGCTTGAGATGTTCTTCATTCTCTTCCCTATTCTTATAATATATTAGGATATCATCTATGAAAACAAATACAAATCTGTCCAAGAACTTACTGAGTACATTATTCATTAAGCACCTAAAAGTGGTTGGTGCATTAGTTAGCCCAAATG
Source organism: Picea glauca (assembly GCA_000966675.3). Taxonomy (NCBI): domain Eukaryota; kingdom Viridiplantae; phylum Streptophyta; class Pinopsida; order Pinales; family Pinaceae; genus Picea; species Picea glauca. The sequence goes on from JZKD02S1430661.1 coordinate 4,145, forward strand.
GCACCACCACAAATTCATAGTGACCATATATTTTCCTAAAGGTCATTTTGTGGATGTATTCATCCTTATTTTGGACTTGATGGTATGATCCATACCTCAAGTCAATCTTGGAGAAAATTGTAGCACCCCTTAATTGGTCAAACAAGTCATAGATCCTTGGCAAGGGATACTTATTCTTAATGATCATCTTATTGAGTTTCCTATAGTCTATGCACAACCGGAGTGTGCCATCCTTCTTTTTTACAAAAAAAGGTTGGTTCTCCCCATGGAGACACAGTAGTTCGAATGTATCTTTTGTCCATCATCTCAGTTATTTGTAGTTTGAGCTCAACTAGCTCTAGTGTGCTCATTCTAAAGGGTGTTCTAGACATTGGCACCACTCCTGGTGAAAGTTCTATTGAAAAGTCAATATCTCTTCTTGGAGGTAGAACTGGTACCTCTTCTAGGAACACATATTTATGCTCTCTTAATATGGGATGGTCCTCTAGGATCTATTTGTATTCCTCAAAATATTCCAACACTTGTATTGCATACAAAGGACATCATTTTCTGCAATACTTCTTCACTTGAAGGGTTAATACTTGTCTCACATAGACAAGATTTTGAATCCCTTATAGGGTTAACGTTCCCCCTTCTTCATTTTCACAGTCCAAAGTTTTATTGTAACAATACAACTTGGTTTTATGGGAATCCAACCAGTCCATGTCAATCAGTAGGTCATATGATCCTAAGGGGAGTATGTTTAGGGTTTCTTGGGTGGGTAATCCACTCATAATGAGTTGGCATGTTGGTATGACGTCTTTTACTTTTATTTTGGTTCCAGTGACTATTTGTACCAGCCATGATTTAACATGTTTAACTTGTTGTAATTTTCATTTCTCCACAAGTTGAGGGGAAAAATAACTCAAATTAGAACCATTGTCAATTAAAATGGAAACTAGATGGTTGCAAATAATACCGTCCATCTCCACCACTGAAGCTTGGTGGTCAGCTTGTCTATTATCCAAGGCTGCATAAATTTGTGGCATGCTCCTAGCCACATCATTGACTGTGGTAGCATGTTGGACATTGTAGACCCTCCTATTGTTCTATTGCCTATATGGGCAGTCCCTCGGTAGATGTTCTTCTCCACGACCTCAACATTTCAAGGGTTCTCTCTTTCTGTTATCAGTGTTACCTAAGGTTTCTCCAAAGGGTTTATTTCCACTCTGAGAGGGGAAATTTTGTTGATATACACTTTTAGTAGAAAGGCATTTCTTAGAACCGTTTCCATGGTTCTTAAATCTTGAGGGTTTGAACCCCTTATTCTTGAATCTCGAACCACTTTTCTTCTTCCAGTCCTCATGAGGTTTTGTCTTATTCTTGAATTTCTCATAGAAATACCTTACCTTCTGGATAATGTCTTCTAAGGTCTTTGGCTCATCAAACTCAATTATGTCCTGGAAGGACTGAGGCATTCCACTAATAAATCATTGCATTTTTACCTTTTCATCTTTGATGTAGGGCACATACCTTATTAGCTCAGGGAATTTGTTGATATATTCATCTATTTTGAGTTGTCCCAATTTGAGTTTATAGAACTCCTTGGTCTTCCCATCAAAGTATTTCTCTGACAGATACTTCTTCTTAAAGTATTTCTCAAATTGTTTCCATAACAAGTCCTTCTCATGGTTTCCCTTCACATTCCTAAGGTCCTCCCACAAAATGGAGGCCTTTCCATTCAGGTTAAAAATGGTTATTCGAACCTTTAAATTTTCAGAGTAGCCATTGACTCTAAAGTACTTCTTCAAGCCAAGAAGACAAACTTTTTCTTCTTCCCCCTTCTTAATTTCTCCATCGAAAGTGGATAGTTTGGATTTCTTGAACTCTTCAGGGTCATGGCTCTTGGAATGTTTCCTCTTCTTTCTTTTCCTCTGGGAATGTAATTAGTTTGTATACTAGAATATTCCTTGGAGTTGTCATTTTAATCACCAGATGATTCTTCCGATGAGTGTCTTTTGGCTCCATGTTGGGCCTTCTTTGAAGTGCTCCTCCTAGTGTGGCCACTTTCAGGGCCATGATTTTGTATCTCGGGTGGACTCTAGGTTTTTTTCGTATGATGTCTTTCCTTTGTATGTCTGACAAGATTTGCAGTAGGATTCCATTAATTTTAATTTTCTTTTCCTTCTCTTTTATCATTCTTTCATTGTCAGCCTTACAACTTTGTAATTCATCCATGAGGCTTCTTACGATTTTAGCCAAATATGGAGGGGTTTCCACCTCCTTCCTTTCATTAGATTCTTCCTCTCTATTGTGGGATATTTCCCCCAATTCATGGTGTGTCACCATACTTTATGTTGTATTTTTCTGGAAGTCCACTGATAGTTTGAGTGCTGATAAAACATTCTCTGTTAGTTAATGATCTACTAGTTTATGAACAACATACAGTTCAGATTTTTCAAAGCATATACAACAGTAGAAAGTTTCATTCGTCCCTTCAGTAGAGGTTTAAATAAGCCTCTTAGGAGTGGGTAAGATAGGGTGTCACCCCTAAAAATTTTCTAATAATATTTNTCTTTTACTTTTATTTTGGTTCCAGTGACTATTTGTACCAGCCATGATTTAACATGTTTAACTTGTTGTAATTTTCATTTCTCCACAAGTTGAGGGGAAAAATAACTCAAATTAGAACCATTGTCAATTAAAATGGAAACTAGATGGTTGCAAATAATACCGTCCATCTCCACCACTGAAGCTTGGTGGTCAGCTTGTCTATTATCCAAGGCTGCATAAATTTGTGGCATGCTCCTAGCCACATCATTGACTGTGGTAGCATGTTGGACATTGTAGACCCTCCTATTGTTCTATTGCCTATATGGGCAGTCCCTCGGTAGATGTTCTTCTCCACGACCTCAACATTTCAAGGGTTCTCTCTTTCTGTTATCAGTGTTACCTAAGGTTTCTCCAAAGGGTTTATTTCCACTCTGAGAGGGGAAATTTTGTTGATATACACTTTTAGTAGAAAGGCATTTCTTAGAACCGTTTCCATGGTTCTTAAATCTTGAGGGTTTGAACCCCTTATTCTTGAATCTCGAACCACTTTTCTTCTTCCAGTCCTCATGAGGTTTTGTCTTATTCTTGAATTTCTCATAGAAATACCTTACCTTCTGGATAATGTCTTCTAAGGTCTTTGGCTCATCAAACTCAATTATGTCCTGGAAGGACTGAGGCATTCCACTAATAAATCATTGCATTTTTACCTTTTCATCTTTGATGTAGGGCACATACCTTATTAGCTCAGGGAATTTGTTGATATATTCATCTATTTTGAGTTGTCCCAATTTGAGTTTATAGAACTCCTTGGTCTTCCCATCAAAGTATTTCTCTGACAGATACTTCTTCTTAAAGTATTTCTCAAATTGTTTCCATAACAAGTCCTTCTCATGGTTTCCCTTCACATTCCTAAGGTCCTCCCACAAAATGGAGGCCTTTCCATTCAGGTTAAAAATGGTTATTCGAACCTTTAAATTTTCAGAGTAGCCATTGACTCTAAAGTACATCTTCAAGCCAAGAAGACAAACTTTTTCTTCTTCCCCCTTCTTAATTTCTCCATCGAAAGTGGATAGTTTGGATTTCTTGAACTCTTCAAGGTCATGGCTCTTGGAATGTTTCCTCTTCTTTCTTTTCCTCTGGGAATGTAATTAGTTTGTATACTAGAATATTCCTTGGAGTTGTCATTTTAATCACCAGATGATTCTTTCGATGAGTGTCCTTTGGCTCCATGTTGGGCCTTCTTTGAAGTGCTCATCCTAGTGTGGCCACTTTCAGGGCCATGATTTCGTATCTCGGGTGGACTCTAGGTTTTTTTCGTATGATGTCTTTCCTTTGTATGTCTGACAAGATTTGCAGTAGGATTGCATTAATTTTAATTTTCTTTTCCTTCTCTTTTATCATCCTTTCATTGTCAGCCTTACAACTTTGTAATTCATCCACGAGACTTCTTACGATTTCAGCCAAATCTGGAGGGGTTTCCACCTCCCTCCTTTCATTAGATTCTTCCTCTCTATTGTGGGATATTTCCCCCAATTCATGGTGTGTCACCATACTTTATGTTGTATTTTTCTGGCAGTCCACTGATAGTTTGAGTGCTGATAAAACATTCTCTGTTAGTTAATGATCTACTAGTTTATGAACAACATACAGTTCATATTTTTCAAAGTATATACAACAGTAGAAAGTTTCATTCGTCTCTTCAGTAGAGGTTTAAATAAGCCTCTTAGGAGTGGGTAAGATAGGGTGTCACCCCTAAAATTTTTCTAATAATATTTTTAAGTGACTCGTTCATGAGCCCAAGAAGGCCAAGTATTGTTGCCCGCTTCGATACCAATTTATAACACACCCAACCCCTAAGTACTCTTTAATAGGGATGGGGAATCACAATTTAACTTAATTTAGTTGTCTCAAATCATCTCCCCTATATATATCCTCTTCTACTCAACCATAGCTCTCTAACGATTGCTACCATACTCAAAATCGAGCTCTAGATTGCAAGTTATGGCCTCCCAAAGTTCTTCGGCCATTATTAGACATGGGCCACATGATGCCCACATGGATCCACCTCATTCATACCATCCCCAAGTTCCTACATCCAAGGAGGAGGTCCATCCACCGTCCAATCCAACGGTGGGACATGATCTTCATTTAACACATGGGCTAGAGGGAACTTCAGTGTTCGACGCTTCGACATTGAACCTCCCTTCTCCTTTCTACACACCCGTCCTCTAGAGTCCTGAATTCTAGAACTCTCGAAGGAGCCCAAAATATCGCCACATGGCTTTGACTTTCGTGCATTTCATATTATCCTCGATCCTACATCCCAAACCTCTGGATTCTCGAAGTCTCAGATTCCCGAAGGGTCCACCCTCACACGTGGTGACGTTCTGCATGCAGAGGTAAGTACAGGTGGGTCCTGAATACTCCTCCCGCCAAATGGACCCAATAGGTAAGTGCCAAGGGTGACACACGACAAGGAATAGATGACATGTGTTCCCCAATAGTGGGTGACACATGTCACATTTTAATGGGTAAATAGGTTCATTGAAACATATGAATCCAGGTGACACGTGGCACATCAAATGTGGGTCCACGTCACCCTAGGTGACGTTAGAATTCCACATCACCTTGGAATGATAGACTTACAAGCCCTTCGATCTCACGACTAAGGTGTGTCCACGTAACCCCTGGATCTACGACCTTCGTTACTTCATAACTTCAGCGTTCAGGGAATCTGTGGTGTTACTTCCTCCTTGCTCCCGAAGTATTCAACGTCGGTTTGACCATAGTCCAGATCTAACAGTCAGGGGAGGTCTCGAAGGGTCCCCAGATCTATGGTCCTTGTCACTTCACAGCTTTGACCTTAAGAGGATTCAACATGATGGTTGCTCTGTTCTCCCGAAGAAGGACTTCGCTGAAGTACCATACGCGGGCCTCTCTATTGGATGGTCAAACGGTTAAGAGGGGTTTTTAACAAACTCCCCAAATCCATGACTCTCATCACTTCGTAACTTTAGCATTTGGGGAGTTTGGTGGTATAACATATTTGTTATCCTAAAGTAGGACTTCACCGAAATTACCTCGGTGAAGATCTGACGGCCAAGGGAACTCCTGAATACCCTCAAATCTATGGTTGGGGTTACCTTGTAATTGATGAATGGATCCAGGTTTAACAGTGGGCCATGTTTATATTCCACGGTTAGGGAGACGTCCAGGTGTCGGTAAACCTTGTGGGTAACTGTAACAATCATTTTCCTTCATTTGGTTCACAAATGGTAAGGTCGAAACACTCTAGAAATCCGAACTCTCGGAGTTCTAAAGCCAGAAAGGGTTATCTCCTTTCGGGCCTAGCGTAGGGTTCCCATACCTTGGTCACATGGCTCCTTCAAAAAATATCATGGGCTACACACTAATATCCTAGCCGTGAGTTGGTTAAGGACATGGGCATGAGCCCTTGGTCACACGAGTGAAAGATCTGAATGAGGTGCCCTCCTTCCATAGGTTTTTAACTTAGTTTTCCCATGAAGGTAAACTCTAGGGGTTGGCAAGACTTAAGCATTCCAATAAATCCTTCCCCAACACTCTTGCAGACTTACATCCCATCTCACTTTAGATGCTAAGCTGAGGCAAGCAGAAGACCATTAGAAAGCATGGGTTCATAGAGAGACAATACATATTTCTACCTTAATCATTCAATATATAAATCAGTTATAGACATATAATATATTCAATCATCATTTCCATTTAAATACACAAAGTATGAAAATACTTATCAGAAAACCAGAGTCATGAAGCGAATGATGAAAGGGGTGTATGTTTCCACCCAACCATAGGCACAACCATTCCAAAATGGATTTATTGTTGGCCACCCCTGAGCTAGACCATGATGCTCTAATAGAGACTCTTTGTTCTTGCTTCACGATATTCAAGGACGGAGGTTACTCTCCTCCTCCCACGGGATCTTGGCAACTGGTTTTCTCTGTACCAATTAAGGAGGTCTACACGAGTACTTCCAAAATCACTCGCCAACCCCGTTTATCATCTTGAAAATGAAAAACCCTTCCCGCAACTTATTGTGCCCAGAATGAGCTTATTTCTCATTTCTCCCTCGAACCAAAGAGCTTCAAGTGCTCTTTTTTCTTCTCGAGATTCATCTTTCAACTATGATTCCTCGCAGATCTTCCTCTGCCCCTGAATTACCTCTTTTCTTTCCTTCCTCAACAAGGTTGCCTGGGTCTGAATCCCTATCCCGTGGTCAGGTCTGGAAGTCTTCCAGATGGGTACTCTTCCCCATCTTCTCATTAACTCTTGAGGAGGACTCTTCCAGCTACCAGTCTGACTGGTAATTCATTTTTGGGTCTGAGGATTGTTCTAGGTCTAAGCCATTAAATCCAGTAAGGTATTG
>JZKD02S1430672.1:0-11081 GCA_000966675.3 Picea glauca
AGATTAGAGTGAAGAGGGATGATAAATACAAAACCACATTCACCACATGGTGGGGCACCTTTGTTTATGAAATAATGTATTTTGTTCTAATAAATACATGTGTTATTTTTCAAAGGGCTATGCAAATAACCTTTAACGATCTTATCGGTAAAATTATTAAAATCTATCTTGATGATTTAACTGTCTATTCTAGAAACCGACAAGATCACTTTGATCATCTAAGAAACATTTTCTTATGTTGTATAAAATTCAGAATATCCTTGAATCCTATGAAAACTATCTTTGGTGTCACTCAAGGTAAGATTCTCATTCATATTGTTTCTTATTTAAGAATTAGTGTTGATCACAAGAGGGTTATTGCAATTCAAAGTCTTCAATCCCCTTCTTCTAAAAAAGAAATTCAATCTTTTATTGGTAAAATCAATTTTGTTAGAAAATGTATTCATGATTTTGCTAAAATGGGAAAACCAATTCATAATATTCTAAAGTAATATTGATCATTCTCATGGAATGAAGACACCGAGAATACTTTCATATAAATCAAGAGAGAAATAAGTTCTTCCCTAGTTTTGACAAAATTGAATTTTGAAAAAGATTTAATTATTTACACTAATGCCACTGAAAAAGCAATATATGATATTCTTCTTCAGAAAGATGATCGAGATAACAATCAACCAATATATTACATGAGCCAAATATCATCAGATGATGAATTTAAATACACTTTGATTGAAAACATACTTATTCTCTTGTAAAGGCTATTGAAAAGTTCTGACATTTTATCTTAGGCAAGCACGCTCAAATAAAAGTTTCTTTACCTGCAGTAAATTTTTTCTTTCTCAAACACATATCTCAAGAAAGTTGACACATTGGATTGCTAAGATACAATAACATGACTTCACAATTACAAATTCTAGCAGTATAAAGGGACGAGATCCAGCCTTACACTTGGTTCAATAACCTGAACCAGGTGTTTCTTCTAAAAATGATGAGGATGATTTGTCTACGCTTTTTCTTGTTGAACATGAACATCTAGATTTAGCAGAGCATCCTTGGTATCAAGACATACTTTACTATTTGCAATTTCAAAAATGTCTTGATAATCTGGAATACCATGAATGTAGGAGGGTTTGTCTTGAAGCTTCCAAATATCTAGTCTTGGGCACTTCTCTTTTTTGTAGAACTGTTGACATATTGTTGTTGCATTGTGTAAATAATACAACAAACTAAAATATCTTAAATAAAATTCAAGGGTCAAAAGATTCAGGTATTCACGTTGGTGGTCATTTTTCTACAAAAACCACTGCACACAATATTTTAAGAATTGGTTATTACCGGCCTTCAATATTTAAGGATTCTTAAAAATTTGCATAAGCTTGTGATGAATGTTAAAAAAAAATCGGCAAGGAATTTTTTTTTTCCATGCCCTTACAACCAATTCTTCCCGATTTCCCTTTTTCCAAGTGGAGATTATATTTCATTGGTCTTATTAATCCTTCATCTTCTATTGGACATATTTTCGTCTTACCAACAACATACTACTTCACTAAGTGGACTGAAGCTATACCACTCAATCATGTACAAGATGAACATGCAATTTCTTTTTTGGAATCTAATATATTTTCTCGTTTTGTTCTTCCGATAGAAATTATTTATGATAATGGTTAAGCTTTTATATCATGAAATTTTACCTAATTTCCAAACAATTTTGTGGTGAAACATTTTACCTCATCTACTTACTATCTGCGAGGAAATGGGCAAGCTAAATCTACAAATAAAAATTTGGTCAAAATTTTTAAGATCATAAATGATAAACCACGTGAGTGGAACACGTTACTCACTTATGCACTATGGGCAGACCAAACCACTATTAAACCCAGTACGAGCCATACTCCTTTCCAACTATTATATCTATTATATGGTCAAGAAGTAATAATGCCTGTGGAATTTGAGTTAACTTCCTTTAGATTAAAATTGCAGGCTGAAGAGTTGAACTCTATAGACATCTCTTAGAGGATTAATGTTTTTCTAGCTCTATAAGGAAAAATGAGATTTTCTCTTGAAAATATTAAAAAGAGGCAACAATTTTCCAATAAATATTTTGACAAAAAAAATAATATGTTACTTTTGTTGGTGATGAAAACGTTTTACTTTGGGATTCTACTCATGTTGACAAAGGTAAGCATACAAATTTTCAGAAGCTATGGTTGGGTGTTTATATAATCGCTTATGTTGTTGGTAAAAATTCGTAATTATTAAAATACATAGATGGACGATTGTTTTCATATAAGACTAATGGTTCACATTTGAAACATTATGTTGAACCTAAGTGATTTCTTTTATCTTCAATATTTCCTGTACATTACTTTGGTTTCCTTTTTGTATAGTTTTCTTTGTTTTCATCTATCTTTTAGGTTTTTGATTTTCTTATTCTTGATTTAAATTTGATTTTGAGTCGAAACTGGATCAATTAAGTTTCTTTTCTAATTATTTAATTGCAAAAATTTCATTAGTCTATTTTGAAAGAATGCAAACAACAGAGTTAAATGAATGATTTCCAGTCTGCAACACTACTTATGTAGTTTTTACTGAACCTACTAGATTGTCTTGCTGAGACTTGATGATTATAGATTTATCCCTCTTCTTATTTCCCATTCTACCCTTCATGAGTGTTCATTCAAGAGAATACCAAAAAAATTTTACAAAATTATGATTGAATTACTTAAGAAGAAGAAAGTACCAACAAATTTGATTTCAAGTTTTAAAGCAAAAACCAATTTTTTTTAGTTCTAGTCAATTAGAAAATTAACTACCCCGTGGAGTTGTCAGATGTTGACTTGAAATATAATCACCTAATATAATGCTTGCAAATGATTACAAAGTCTATTTTAATAGACAATATTAATAGGTGGGGTCCCCAAAGAGAAAACACATGGATGTTTATTTTCAATAATTTTCCTCAATACACATACATCTCTGCTTCGATGATGTGATGATAAAGGTTCCAAAGCTATGAAAATTTTTGGTGTGGGGTGATAAATTTCAATTTGATGCAGTTATGGTTTCTTCTTATCTTCAATTTGATGACGTAACACTTATAAAACAAGAAAACTATGGGATCTACACTATTCATGGTTGTACATACAAAACAAATTAGAATCATTCTTGTTCATGCAAATGAAATATAAGTTTGGTAATAACAAAAGAATTTTTTTTGTATATATATATAACCTTGTTACAAATACATGATACACTATGTCAAAGGGTTTGTTTGAGCAAGGGACTTGTTCGGTTTGATATATGTGATGTGTACACATGTTATTTCTGGTGCAACATATGGGTTATTATATCGTTGGTATATGTGGCATATTGTATATACAATACATGGCATTTTATTGACATTACAAATGAATTGAAACCCAACATTTCCTATGTGTGATCACTCAATTAGTTATGAGAAGTGACAAGGAATGATATCCATGATTGAAAGGTTAATATGGTGTGTGGTTTAGTGGTCACTTGGCATTGTTTTCAAACCTGTGATTGGTTGATATGGCATATATGTATTGCATGTGGTTTATGCTATTTGATTTGCATTGAGTGATGGATCATGGATGTAGTGCATCCATGTTGGCCATGCATTCAATATGAAGAGACGTGGGCATTTACTCCACAATGTCACTTCCATCACCTTGCCAGCCTGAGGGTTTTTGGGATCATTTCATTTTGTTTTGGTTGCTGATAGAGGGTTCGAGATCCACCTGTTGAGAAACTCTTCCCTCTGGTGGTTGTTGTAACCTCTCTCGGCCTCTACACTGATATAAAAACATGTTTTGGCAAGGTATGTGCTCACAATCTATTCTACATCTCTTGCAAGATAATTTTTCCTTACAATGATTAAATCTTGGCTTTGGTTGGCATGTTGTGTGCATAAAAATATTTTATTTCTCTGCTCTATTGTTTCTTGAAGGAAAATTAAGAGAATGATGGTTGTTTGATAATTTTGGTCGAGCTTTGTCTTTTAGTTTCCATAATTTCACTTTCCATTTGCTATGAATATTTGATAAATTTTAAATGTGAAGAAATACTTTGGGTTTGCTTTTGGTTTGCATACAAGTCAAACAAAGTTCAAACTCAGCTCTTTCTTGGAAGTTATGAGTTATGTGGTAGTTTTAGAATAAATTGGAAAGACCCACTTCATTTTGATGAACACAGATTAATGGGTTTCAAATGCAGTTTCAAATAATCGTGCATGGTATGAAGTTCGATCTGTCTTTGATATTATTCGACCCACAATCGAATCTAATTGGATTTAGTCATTTTTTTTAATTTTAAAATGGGTCAAGCCCATTTTCTGTTGTCCAATTCGAACCCAGGTTTATAAGATAAAAATTTGGTGAAAATAGGTTTTGAGAAATTCTTTGAGGTTCCTACAACCAGTTTATTTGTTCATTCTGAGTATACATTTTGTATTAATCTTGGGTACATTTGATTTTAAAAATGAAGGGTTCAAACAAATTTTTTTAAGTTAGCAGATGCAGACACGTATATGTGAAATGCATTGTGGTTGATGTCTCTTCCGTCTTAGATAATGTCCTCTTTTCCTTCATTCCCTTGACCAAAAATAATTTTTGATTGACAAAGTTCTAGTTTTGGGACAAGACACAATTATTTCATGTGCATGTGATGTGGGTAGGATTCTTTTGAGTTGGTATAAACGTTATGACTCATAATTGACATAAGTTTTGGTTATCCTTTTGGACTTGGCTCTAGTCGTGTTTAGAACTTAATCAATGGAATATAATTCATATCAACACAACTTGTTGATGGGTGAACAAATTTGTTTGGAATGATCAGTTTTGGTCCGATTCGGTATATGATATTATTTTGTTAGAAGGCATGGGATTGAGCATGCAAATAATATGAAATTAATAATATCGTTTTTGGGGATCATTTACTTTTGGGATGAGCATGAATAAAAGCTTACAAGCATCATATTTTAATAAATATGTAGCATGCACTATACCCATGTAAATGTTTGGTCACATGGTAACGATGGATACATTACTTTATAATGACTTAGGTTGATTTGAAGTTATGACTGAATGGTTTATATATGTATATAATGGATGAGTTTTTAAGGAATATTTTATAGACATGACGTTTCTCCCTCGTGCATATCATTTTCCATAAGCTTTTTCCTTTTATCCCAATCATTAACTCCATTATTACACTTTTATTTTCCATGTCTATATAATTAAAAGAGAATATGACATGTATAAATCTGTAGTGTGAATGGAAAAAAGGTGTGAACAACATGATGAGTTATAGACAAACTTTAATTCATGCCATATGCATATGATTTGGAATATCTTGTGAACTGGTGGTTTTATGAGGAAAATATATCAACATGGTTTTAAAGTTTTAAATATTAGACAATTTTATCATTTGTTCCTGTCATGTTATCACTCTTCGCAAGACATTTCTCTTTTATCATATATCCCAGCCATGAAAACATCATTTTCCATACACTTCCATGTTCATATTTTAAGAAGAAAACAGTTTGTACATATGAAGAATTTTCAGTTCAAATTTCAGATTTTAAAGAAGAGTTAGGTGTTGGGTGTTTGTAGAGTTGGGTGTTTGTAGAGTATTCGATTTTCTTGTTCATTTCCCTTTTATGCTACATGGTTGTGCTATTCTCATAGCCAAAATTAATCATGTTGAAAAATTGTATTAAATGGTTTGTATAATGTCTTGTATATGTATTGATTATTTGAAAATGATGTATATAGATGCGCTTCTTCAGCAGAGACAATAGCTGCTCTGGAAACAAGGGGAAATAAGGGAAACAGAGGCAGAGGGCCTAATTCATTTTGGCAGAGAGCTAGAAATAAGAGAATGATATTTTCCATCCACTTTGATGCAAATATCATGGAATTGAACCAGCTGGTCCAAACTAGTTACTTAAACCTCGTGGGACACCCAACCTTCCAACCCCCTCAGCCACAAGTCAGATCCCTTCTTTAGCCTCATCCAAGTATTGCAGATATCCTTGATAAAACTCATATGCAACCTCAACCTCTAACCAATGATGGTTGGAATAACGTACATATTAACCCACCTTCTCATGTTGGTCATTGGCCTACCATGTCACTATCACTTCCTCCTCTACCTCCTTTACTAGAAGTTCAACTTGTTTCTTCAGTTTCCTCACATGTACATTCCCCTTAGCTCCCAAAGAATTACAAAGCTTTATCTATTGAGCTAGAGCCAAGTAAAGGGAAGCGACCCACCATATGTGTCAACTCAGACTCCTTAGAGACATATTCCTACACCATCAATTCCTTACCACTCAAACTTGAAGATGGTGTGAGGAAAATTACTTTCAATGACATGCACCGAGAGATATCAAAGGGTGAAGAGAAAAAATCTGTTGATGCAGATTTAATCAAGCATGAGGCAACATTGCCAAAGGGAAGCAGACAGAAAGAGTTTGCTTCAAACATGAAATATTATTTTTGAATATATTTATTTTCATGATGACAAATTAGTTTGACTTAGAGGAACATATTTTTTGAAAACTGAAATAATTATCATTTTTGAGAAACTTGTATCTTGCTTTAATAGTTTTCTGTGAAATACAAGTGTTTATTATTATGGGCATGATTATTTCAATTGATGTTCTATGTATATGATGATGTGTGAATGATGTATGGATATAATTGTGGATGAACAAGGGAATGATTAAAAATAAAACAAATAAAGACATAAAAGGGGCCCCACCTATTAATTATTATGTGTATTATTATTTATCCTTATCATAAATAAACTTGTCCTATTATTAACTAAAATTATTTAATTTTAGTAACTAAAGGTAGTTGAACTACTTAAAAACTAATTTTGATGAATAAAAGAAAGAAAGGACAATAAAGACATGATAAATTAGAGAAAGATACTTTTGATAAGGTTTGGTCGTGTTTCGAGTGAGATTTATGATATTCATTCTTTCATTTTCTGAGTTTCATGAGAGCTAAGTCCTCTTGTTGACAACATGATTATTCTAAAGGTGGCAAAGAAAAAAGGACTAGGAAGCATATACTTTTGACATACTTCAAAAGGTAATTCATTTATCTTGGCATTTTTTTTAGTTTGATTAGAATTTCTGAATTTTTTGCCATTTTGATTAAGATTATTTTGCAGTGTTAAGACTTGATGAGCTTGTAGCTTGGATTGATCTGGTTTATTTCAGTCTTGCTATTTTCCTTCATAAACCAGTTGTCTTTGTATGATTCTAAACCATCACACATTGGAAATATTGTTTTCATTGATGTCAAAGACAAGGGGAGCCTACATATGTCCAAGTTAAAGATTGCAAGATGGAGATTGTTGAAAACTGTATTATTTTTGGATTTTTGATGGTCAGTTTGGATACCCTATTTTTGAAGCAATTTTTACCCTACATACCTAGCTCAAATGGGATCACAAGTTATATGGTTGGAAATATTATTTTGAGACCTTTCCAACGGTATATGACATTCCTTTCAAATCCCTAGGAATGAGGAGATATGAAGTTTTTCGTACAACAACCCAATCTTAAAATTGAGGTCAGATTAACCAGTCTTTACAGGTTGGCCCTGAAAGGAGGGGAAAAATTATTGTAAATACAGGATAGATGTGTGAATTTGTATAGAAACCAAACAAGATATCAATTATGAGGTGTGCAGAGTGATCTGAGGTGCACTAAAGGTGTTGGGGTGTCTTCTTGAGATTTAAAGGTGTGAAAGAGAAGTCTAAGGGATTTTCTTGAGGTATTTCTTGTTCTCAAGGTGTGTTATTATGATGTTGTGATGTTTCTATCAAGGATTTTATTCTGGAATGATTCTATGAGTCTGGATAGGGCATGAAGTCTACATGTGACTAGGGTTTGAAGGAGTGTCTATGGAATGAAACATGCAGGTGAATTCATAAGTACTCTATGTATGAAGATATTGGATTGGTGTCTACACATATCTTGTTGATTTGGTGTTCAAGTGATGGGATTGACGTCTCCAACAAGTTGGTGCTTGAAACTACTATAACAATAGGTTGGTTCCTACAAGTGTTGTTGGGTTGGTGCTCAGTTGAGGAGATTGGTGCCTACATATTGCTCAGTTGGTACTCAGTTAAGGAGATTGGTGTCTCTAGTATGTTGGTGCCTATAATTTTTGTAACAATAGGTTGGTTCCTACACGCATTTATAAATATAATTTTATGGTTTTCTCCTGATTGAGTTTCCATGTTAAACTCTGTGTATTTTGATTTGAGTTTATATGTCCTTATTGTTTCTTAGTTAATGAATGATTGATGAATGGTTAAATAAAGTAAAAAAAGTATCTTATACTGATTCATCCCCCCCTCTTAGTATAAGCATAAGTTCAACATCCTATAATTCTAATCCTGATTATGGTCCAAGCCCTCGCAGGGGTTTGTAAAGAAGAACTTGGTTGTAACTCATAAAATTTATCAATAAAATGATTTATGGTTTCATCTCAATTTGAGAATTGTGGTTTGTTAATTTTCATATGTATATCTTGTATTTATTCATTTAAATTTATAAATTTCATCTATAAATACTTTTTATATTTTTAATTTTATTTACAACAAAGCACACAATTTGATAATAGCATCAGGCCCAATAAATTATTTCTTGACAGATGATTGATAATTTTGAACATGCTATAAGCCCAAAGTAACATTCCCGCTTATCTCACCTAGCCTAGTGAGATTCAAAAATGATTGATTGAGGACATTTCCATTCCTCACATCAATAGGTGGTAACAATTTTAGTGCCATTTCCAAGGATAAAGTTTATTCACCCAGAAATTTGAAGACTTTGCTTCATGACATATTTGTGAGAGTATTTCATTAGAGATATTTTCTCACACGACGACTCCATGAAGGGACAAATCCCTTGATCCTTACATATTTTGAAGATAATTGTTGTGTGTAGAGGTGAGCACATCCATCAATTTTGAAGGTTATTTGAAAAA
The DNA here is from genome assembly GCA_000966675.3 of Picea glauca. Lineage (NCBI taxonomy): Eukaryota > Viridiplantae > Streptophyta > Pinopsida > Pinales > Pinaceae > Picea > Picea glauca. The sequence continues at coordinate 9,033 of JZKD02S1430672.1, forward strand.
ATCTCATCTTGGCAACTCCACCCTTTGATATTGGTACAAGGTATGCATTGTACTTTCAAATTTTGATTGCTCATATTCAAGGGTTGAAGTAAAATATGGATGTTACATGGAGATCTTTGGGTTTCTCATAAACCCTTGGGTATACAAATCAACCTCCTCCCTTGGAATTGCTTAAGTGAATCATGATTTTCATTGGACAACCTCACAAACTTGCTCAACATGTTTGGGATTAATGGATTTTATGGCAGAATTAAATATTATTCATGAGGATATTATGATGAAAGTGTTTACTTGTATATTACGAGGAATTGCAACAAAAATGGTTTGGTAAAGGTTGTCGGGTGTGTCTTCAATTTCAAGGTTTATTAATACCTTTTGTAGATTTTATGGTTGTGGGAATTTTTTTAAAGAGTTCTAGGATGACGATTTTTTGCTCCAACTTTGCATGGAAAGAAGAAAGAAATGTGAGGTTGCCTTGCAATATTATCAAAGAAATCCTACATAAATATTGTTCAACAAGTTGGTTGATAAATACGAAGCAATAAATTCACTGTGTGGTGATGTGGAGAAGAAGTATTGCAAGCTAGCCAATGAGAAAGCATACTTGAACCCTCATTAGGACATCGATCAACCCATCATCTTGTCCAGGGAGTTGCTAGAGCTTGACATAGCATAGGTGGAATGGGGGGATCCGGAAGAAGATGTCCTAGATTTGAACATAGAGTAGTTATTGACCTCAAATTACAACACCATCACTAACAAAGAAAACCCTATCGTTGCCAAAAATAGGTATATGATGATGCTTCTATTTCAAAGGCCATGGAAATATCACATGAAAATAATGTGCATGAAGAGCAGGGGACATATTTGGAATCCCTTAGTGGTAAGAGTAATGTTGTCATTATTAAAAATGAATGACTTACACAGCCTGCCACCAGTCACAAAGATTTGTCATATGATCATATTTGTGTTGTTTCATAAGACCAATTAGATTGAAAGCATATGTTTGGTGCTATAAAAAATCAATCAGTTCTAAAATTAGATGATCCTCCTTCTAGTGACATCATTGATGAGATGACACTTGATCAGTCTCCTAAAGTCGAAAAACATGTTTTTTTTCATTCTGTCTAGGTAGATAAATGAAACCCCTGATGTAGATGAAAAATATTCAAGGATTACCAATGTGGTGGAATCTTGAAATCTTCCTTATGATAAAGGACTTAAATACTCTTTTTCTAATTTTGTCTGCGCAGAAAGCAAGCATGACAAAACCATGAATGTTGATCACTATATGCCTGGTTTTGCTAAGAATATTGAGATGATTGTTGATTAGGTGAAGGATGAAAAGTTATCCAGACTCATGTTGATCTCCTTTATTATGAATATGGTATATCCGTCGTATTGCTCAATACATAATTAAGTATTGAGTTTGAACAAAGAAATCATAAAACTTATGTGTTGCAGTTCAATGGACCTCATGTCTATGACGATTGTGGTGAACTAGAACATCAAGTTGAATCTAGTATGAAAAACTTACTACATGATCCAAGATCCCAATCCTCCATTGAGATGGCTTCACAACAACTAGACAACGTCGTGAAGTGAAAACATAAGATTTTTTTGCATGCACTCATCTGAAAGGCATAGTTGTTGATGATATTGATATAGGAGGTGGTGAATAAGAAGACCCTTGCAACCACAACTTGGACCTTAGCCCCGTAGAACCATTTCCAAATGTTTATCCTATTGTTGAAAGGTGTAGCGATGATAGATGTAAGAAACATGAGCCTAGAACCAATGTTGTGTTTGATATGCATAAGGTAAGAAATTGTTGATTCAATTCAAATTTCTAAGACCCAGAGACCATGGCTACATGTGTAATATGGGTTCTCGTGTGATTGAACAGGAGTGACCAACCATAGGGTGAAAGGATTATTGATGAACCCCCAAACTATGAATTTTAGTGTTCGTATCAACAATATATTTGTTATGTTTCGATGATTTTGGAGCATTCCAAGTGGCTAAAGGATGAATCTCTTAAAGTTATTC
>JZKD02S1430683.1:0-11081 GCA_000966675.3 Picea glauca
CGGATATTCCATGGGTGAAGTATTGATGCAATATTGTAATCCTATCTGTTACCACTTTGAAACTTTTAACCAAGTTGTTGTTAACTATCCTACATATGATAAAGAGTTGTATGCATTAGTTCAAAGTGTAAAGAAATGGAAGCAATACTTGTTAGGGAAGGAAACAATCATACATATAGATCATCAACTCTTACAGTATATTCAAGAACAAACCAAGTTGCAACAATCTCAACATTACAGGTGAATGGGTTTTCTTCAACAATTTCATTTGGTAATCAAATACAAAAAGGGTACAAGTAACAAGGTAGTTGATATGCTTTCTAGACCTCCTATTATTGCTTCTATTATTTTGAAGAATGCTTCTTTATCTCATGATAGCTATGTGGAACAATATGTCGTTGATGAAGATTTTAAAGAAGCATTTGAGAAGCTAACCCATGGTGCATAGGTAAAGAATTATTGTCTGCAGGGAAAACTACTCTACCATCTTGGAAAGATTTGTATTCCTACAAGTGAACGAGTCCATGTAATACGAGAAGCTCACTTCTCTTTTGTCTGGGAATTTTGGGGTAGGAAAAGCTATGGCTCATCTGCAGAGGTTGTGTTATTGGCCTTAAATGAAAGCAATTGTAACTAAATATGTAAAGAGGTGTGTGATGTGTTCTACTTGTAAGCCCACTAATATAAAATTGGGACTATACTCACCACTTCTTGTTCCATCCCATCCATGGGAAAGTATCTCCATGGATTTTTTTGGGGGTTTACCAATGTCGAAAAGGGGTCATGAGTATTTGTATGTTGTAGTGGATAGGTTCAGCAAGATGTGTAACTTGATTCCATGTAAAAGGAAGATCACTGCTGAGCAGACTGCTAATCTCTTCTTTCATTATGTTTGGGTTCACTTGAGATTACCCACATCCATTATCTTGAATCAAAATACTCGATTCCTTGGGGATTTTTGGACAAGCTTGTGGAGAACGATGGACACCAAGTTGAAGAGGAGCACTGCTTTCCATCCACAGACCAATGGACAGACAAAGGTTGTTAACCGCACAGTGGTACTTTTTCTTCGAGGCTACTACAACAAGCATCCCAAGTTATGGGATGAACATATACTCTATGTACAACATGCTTACAATTGAGCCTTACATTCCTCCACTCAATGTTCACCTTTAGAGACATGTTTTGGGTATTTGTCTAAGGTCCCTTTGGACTTGATGTATGGGATATATGTCGATTCAAATGAAGAAATAAATGAAGACAGGTCCCTCAAGTTCATTCAGACAATCCAATACGTACACCAAGCAGTCAAGGAACAATTGGAGAAAATTCAAGCACAGTATAAAGCTCAACATGACAAACATAGGGTTGATCATCAGTTCCAGGTTGGAGACCAAGTATGGCTTCACATCAACAAGGAGAGATTGAAGGGTGAAGGCAAGAAACTCAAGCCCATCCGCTATGGACCCTTCACTATTTTGGAGAAAATCTATACTAATGCTTTTCGTCTATATCTTCAACCTTATATGCAAATCTACTCAGTTGTAAATGTAGAAAAATTGAAACTTTTTTAGCCACCCATGATGATGGATCAGGGTGAGGAAGTTTCAATACCTTCACGTGATGAGTTTTCTCCTAAGTACTCAGACGAGTTGCAAGAAGATATCATCTTGGACAAAAGGACGAGGACTTCACGCAGGGGTGATGTTGATTATCTTCGAGTGGGATTAAAGGGAACACATCCAAGCAAGGCAAAGTAGATTGAGAAGGACAAGGTGGGGGAACTCTTCCCTCACTTATATGTTGATTGATGAAAGCTTTTGTTGGTCCAAAAATCTCTCAGTTGGAAGGAGTGATCCAAAAAGGATGCAAAGGAGACTAAGGATAACTCAAAATTCGCAGAAGCAAGTCAGGAAGCTCATAATGGCCTCAGCAGATAGAGAAAGGGAAAAAATTCAAAGTCCTCAAAACTCAATGAAATTGGCATCATCACGAAGAGAGTGTCGCAATATTTCCAATGGGGTAAACGAATCGTCAAATGGAGTTACAGATCAAAATATAATCGTGGTCAAAATTTTGGTCAACCTAGCCCAGTCAACAGGGATGAGTCAGCATCTGTATTGTTGACGTCGACATCAGTACAAATGACATCATCATCCGTACAAGGTACATGACACACGTAAAGGGTGACATGTGTCATGATGACGTCAAATTGATGATGTGGCATCACCAGAGGCTGCCACGTGTCACTCATTTTTGGACTTTTTTGGTCAAATCCATGGACCAATGAGAAGGTGCCACGTGGCAATCTATACAACCATGTGGCAGACCGTACAACCACATGTTAGATGATGTGGCAAGTTAATGGAGCAGAAGGGATGATGTGGTGCTGATGGTATAGGAGTGGTGGCGTGGCCCAATGGGAGGTTGCCACGTGGCAACGAGAAAACGCCCAATGAGGGCCAGCAACCGAAAAATCAAAAAAATATATATATGGTGGGGTTGGTTGGCGTCAACCCCCAATCCGCCATTTTAACCACATATCCCACCATATCAGACTGGACACAATAGCTTTCCACAAAATCTAACGTTGCTACCAAAGTTAGTAGAGGAACATTCCATGGTTGAAAACAAACAAGCCAAAGGGAGGAGACCCACAAGTTTGCCTCCGAGACCTCGCCCAATACAAGCGCATAATAATACCTTCACCAACCATTGGGCCAAAAGGTCGTTGGTAATTCTGCCTCGATTTTAATTTAAAAAGTGATTTTTCCAAGGCACGAGGGGTAGACCAGGGTGTGCGATAGGCCGTACCAGAGCACGAGAAATGATGCAAAAGGATAGTCATTAATGAATATTGCAGACATGGAAACCAAGACAATTTTTCTCAAGTGACTGAAAGTGCTAGACTCAGATCGAGGCATGGAGACAGTCATTTTTGGGTAATTCGACACCATGAATTCAGTGGTGTTGTCTGTTTTCCGATCTTAGTAAATCTTATGCAACTTAACTCCATAATGAGGTATACTTATGTATTTTGCCAAATTCTTTTGTTGAGTTAATAAAAAGGCCTACCCATTTGAGAGCAGGACCCGAAGACGTAGTCCACCAAGGACAAACTCCGTTATCAAGTTTTTTTGTGTTCAGATCTGATGAATATTGATTTGTTCCTTTTTTATGGTGCACTTCATTTTATGCTCATTTAATGCAATTATTTAATAAGTCACATCGATGAAAAGATCTGGAATCAAGTAAGAAGCCAATTCTTTTGGCCAGGAATGAAAAAATATGTTGTTGATTACATTGCCAGATGTATGGAATGTCAGAGAGTAAAGGATGAGCATAGGCACCCAACGGGTTTGATACAACCATTACCAATTCCAGAGAAGAAATGGGAAGTGGTAACCATTGATTTTATAACTAAATTGCCCAGGATAGCAAGACAACACGATTCAATCATGGTAGTGGTTGATAAATTGGCAAAGGTTGCTCATTTTTTCCTCTAAAAATAACTCATACAACAACTGATATTGCAGAAATTTACATGAGGGAGATTGCTAGGCTGCATGGGATACCTAAGACAATTCTTTCAGACAAAGACACAAAGTTTACTTCAAATTTCTAGAGGGGATTGTTTAAAGGATTTGGTACAAATCTGAACTTTAGCACAACATACCATCCACAGTCAGATGGAAAGACAAAAATAGTCAACCAACTAATTGAAGACATGTTGAGGATGTATGTGATGGATAATCCATCTAAGTGGGAGGATTACTTACACTTGGTTGAGTTTTCCTATAATAATGGGTATCAAGCTTCATTGAAAATGATCCCATTTGAAGCTGTGTATGGTAGGAAATGCAATACTCCAATGAGTTGGGACAACCCAACATATAGAGTGGTACTTGGGCCAAAATTGCTCAAGGATATGGAAGACCAGATGGTTAGAATTAAGCAGAATTTAAAGGCAACTCAAGATAGACAAAAAAATTATGCAGATAAGAACATGACAACTAGAGAATTTAAAGTGGGGGAGCATGTTCTTTTAAAAGTGAAGTCCAAGAAGATCTCTTTGAAGTTGGGTAGTTGCACAAAGTTAGCAACCAGATTTTGTGGTCCATTTGAGATATTGGACACAATAGGGCCAATTGCATACATGCTTTCATTTCTTGCTTCCATGAATGTGCATAATGTATTTCATGTTTCTTTTCTAAAAAAATGTGTACATGATCCTAACCATGTTATTGATTAGCATCTGATTCAGGTAGAGACAGAGGGAGACTTTAAGGTCCAACCAATGAAGATATTGGACATAAAAGTCAAAATGCTCTGGATTCGAGTTATAGAGCTGGTAAAAGTCTAGTGGACCAACTACTGTCCTAAAGATGCTACTTGGGAGCATGAAGATGCCATGCGGGTAGAGTACCCGCAAATTTTTGAATAAATTTGAAATTTTGATTTATGTTTTGTATATGCACTGAGGATAGTGCCAAAATAAGGGGGAGGGGAATGTAATACCCCATTTTTTAGTCCCATATTAAATAATGTATTTTGTGAATTTATGAAAGGCCAAAGTTCCCAAACAATTAAAAGAGGTCGATGTGCCTAGGAAATGTAATGTTTTGATCATTATTAATAATAAATGCATCACTGGCTACTAGAAAAACAAGGACAAGAGTTATAGGGGGCTATGATTCCACAAGAGAGGGGGCTTGAGGGGCTAAGTGTTTATTTTATATTTTTATTTACCCATTTTTGTTTTAATGGAGAATATCAATTACATGAGCTTCTTGGGGGAAGGCCATGTGGTTCTTTAATTCCATGAAATACATAAACCCATTTTTGGTTTGTTTGAGGGTTCACTCACTCACTCATTGTTCATTGTTCATTGTTCACACTGTGCATTATATTCTCTCTCCATTCATTCTTTCACCCACTCTTCATTCCTCATTCATTTTGATCTTGGCTTGGGAAAGAAAAATGAATTGTGGAGAGGAGCCATGGTTTTGTTGGCATTAATGACTGATGGTGTATTCCAACCATGAATTAATGCCTACATGTATGAGATACATTGGCATGTGTTAAGTTTTTCCCACATATGTGAATCCCGAGAGTCCCAGCATGGAGATTCTTGACCAGGTGCACTAGATCCCTTGAAGGAGGTGGACAACCTGAGGAACTGCGTGGCAGAGAAGGGGATCCATTCTCTTGGGTTGTGCAGGCTAAGTAGAAGAGATTTGGTGTACTTTGGATTGTTGTGCATGCTGAGAAGCCTATGAGAACTTGAGTACTGACTGGTTTGGAAAGCTTAGTGACACTCTGAAACCATCCTTATGGATTCATAGCCCTGACTGGGGGTGACATTGATGTTGAGACTTGGAACAACAGTGTCTACAATTGGGTGGAATGTCCTTGGTCTTAAACCAATTGGTGATTCATTTCATTAAATATAAGTGCTCTCTTCCATGTGTTTCTCTACTTATACATTTATTTCCGCTATGTATTGATTAATATCTATGAGATGTGCATTATTTATGTGCCCGATTGTTGGTTATCTATATGCATGGCATGTTTAAAAATTCTTTATACTGTAGCATGAATCTTGATCTTTGCATGTGAATATTGCATGCCTCTTAATTAATTAAAAATTTATCAGAATTTGAAATTAGTTCAGAATCGAACTTGAAGTAGCGTTCCCCGCCTATGGGTGGATGGGTACGTTACAAGTAACCACAATGTGGAGAAGTGTCGAAGGAGATAGACTGTGCAAGAAGAACCCTCCAAGAAGAAGGCAAATCATTTCTCAAGTCAGAGAGAAAAGAGGAATGATAAGAAGGGAACGTGGAACAAGACACTCCCCTCTTATTGTGGTAAGAGTGGACACCAGATTGAGAAGTGTTGGACACTTTAACCACACTTATGTCGGAAGAAGAACATGAAAGATGTAAAGGCACTTGCAAGAAGACAAACAAAAACTCCATATGAAGTTAATGGTCTTACTGAAAGGCTTGGGAGAGAATACTTCCTAATGATTGGTCTTGGGAAAGTGATATATGAAGACATCAAAGTATAGTTCATGGATAGTGGATCATCTCGCTACATGACCGGGCTGAGATCATTAGTTTTGACTTTCTCAGAATCTGACACAGATTGCTATGTGGGATCTGGAACCAACACCAGACAAGCAATAAGAGGGTATGGATATGTAAGATTCCAGCTCAAGTCGGGAGGATTTATGGGAATCAAACATATGTTGTATGTTCCAAACTTAAAGTTAAACCTACTCTCAGTTGCAACATTTTAGGATGAAGGCTATGCAATGGCATTCCAGAATGGCCATGTACTTGTGTATTCAAGGGAAGCTACTCCAGACACAACAATAGTGTTTGGTATTCGCAAGGAGAGGTTATACAAGTTACTAGGAAGACCTATAGTTTGGTCTAATGGTTACTTGGATTCAACATTAGATTCAATTCCATAAGATTTTTGTAGTGAGGTTTTCCAGTCAAGTTCAGAAGAACCACAGTTTCGTTGATGGATTGTCGACGTTTCGGATCCATATTAGGATCCATCTTCAAGACAAGAAGCATGGGTTATGATTTAAGAGAGACACTTCCTATAATGCTAAATGGATAGAGGAGAGCTCAAATGTCGGCTGGGAAGAACCCTAATTCTCCATTAATTAATTAAGTTTATTTATAATGTTTTAGTTTTAGTTATTCAAATTGTTATTTTATAATTTGTTCTTAGGTTTTTATATTATTTGGACTTTTCAATTCATTTTAAATTTTAATGTTGTTTATTATTTAAAAGGCTTTTAAAAAGCTTTTAAAATTTTATATTTTTAATGAGAGTATTCAAATTATTTTTATTAAAAAATAAAATAATCAGTAAAGATCTTAAGTAATGATTAATGAGTGTTTAGAAAAACTTTTATATTTTAGGATTTATTGAATTAAAATTGTTTTTAATTTTAAAAATTAGGGTTTACCTAAAGTTGATTGTTTTAATTATTATTCCTTTTTAATAAGGGGAGCCAAATTTCATTCAGTTCTAGGCCATTATCTCTATTAAGGTTTCTTGGATTTCTTTGAATTTCAATCGCTTCCCTAATGCGACATTTAAATAGGTGATCCTCATTTGCCAACATTTTTGTCTCTTCAAGGCATACATGGTGTTTTGTTTTCAGGAGTGTTCTGCTAAGGTTGATGTACAGATGCGCTCATTCTTGATGTCATCTCCATGTTCTTTAATTCTAATTTGAAAGGAGCGCCCAGTTTCGTCGATGTAGCATTTACCACATGAGCATTCAATCTTGTAAATTCCTTTGCATTTTTTCGGATTGAGTTTATATTTGACGGATCACATATTTTGTTTGATGGTTTCATGTGGTTTGAAGGAGGTCCTAATCTCTTTTTTGTTGAGGACTCTGGCGATTTTCTCTGATACTCCTTGGATGAAAGGGAGACAAGCAGTGTTATTAGGGGTTTGGTTATCAAGGGGTTTGGGTGTTATGTTCATTTTTTCTTTGGCTTTATTGATTGCATTTTTAATTTCTTTATTATTATATCCAATGTTTCTGAAAATGTTGGAGAGGTGATCTTTTTCTTTTTCAAAGTGTTCCTTGTCAGAGATTCTTATGGCTCTCGTGGCTAGGGTTTTACGGACTCCTAGTTTCTGGTTCGGCTGGTGATGGGAGTTTGCGTGTAGTTAGTTTTATGTGTGGGTCTTCTTCCTATAAACGGTGTGCCCTAAGCTTCCATCGTGTTTCCTATTAATTAGAACATCTAGAAAAGGTATGCTACTGTTTTCCTCAAGTTCCATTATGAATTTTATGTTGTTTGAGATATTGTTTAGGTGTTGGAAGAATTTGTCAATTTCTTCTTTCCCATGGGACTAGAGAACATTGGTGTCATCGACAAACCTTTTCCATCTAGTTGGTTTTAGAGGGTAGGGATCTAAGGCTCTCTTCTCGAAGTTTTCCATAAAGAGATTGGCAATGATTGGGGACAATGGAGATCCCATTGCTACCCCACTAGTCTGTTCATAAAATTCCCCTTGGTAACTGAAGAACATGGAGCGAAGACAAACCTTGGCTAGTTTCGTTGTTTCAGGGTTAATTACTTCTTTTACCACTTGGATAGCTTCATCCAGTGGAATTTTTGTGAAAAGGGAAACTGTGTCAAAGCTTATGAGAATGTCTTCATGTTTCAATTTTTCTTTTTCAATGATTTTGATGAATTCGTTGGAGTCTTTTATAAAGGGTTAGGTATGGCCTACTAGGGGGTTGAGTATCTTGGCTACATGTTTAGCTAGCTCATAGGTTGGTGAGCCTATGGTATTCACTATGGGTCTGAGAGGAGAATCTTTCTTGTGAATTTTTGGTAGGCCATAAATCCTAGGAGTGATCTCATTTTGGGGTTCAATCGTTTCTTGGTTCTTTCATCTAGTTTGGAGTCGTTGATGGATTTCTTGACATCTTTTATAATCTTTTTAATGGGTTTGTTGGGGAGTTTTCTATAGATTCCACTATGGGAGAGGTGTTCAGTCATTTTTTTGTTGTAATCATTTTGGTCTAAAAGAACTGTTGCGCCACCTTTAGATTCAATGTTAAATTCAACATCAACATCAAAGGCATTGTCAGAGGTCGGATGTTGCGAGACTCCTCCCAGTACAATGGGAAGAATGAGTCCATAAAGTAAACCATCTTTGAAATTTTGTAAATATTTATATTTGTAATTGTAATATGCATATGTGTAAATCTCCTAAAGTCTATTAGAAGGCTTGTAAGCCACTCATTGTAAATTATAAGAGTGAGAGGGACTCTGTAAAATTTCTATATTTCCACCTTGTATGAGTGAGAGGAATTTTGTAAGAGAGTTTCTATATTGCCACCTTATATGATGTTGAGAGTGAGAGGAATCTCATTAGAGAGATGTCTAGATGGCCACCTTACACTTTGTTTTAGAGTGAGAGGAATCTCGTTAAGGATATTTTTAGATAGCCACCTATACATATATTGTTCTACAGTGAGAGAAATATTGTTATAAATATTTCTAAGTCTTTATACAATAGAATGGACAATTGTTGATCAGGGGATCAAAATTTTGCTCAAATTTCAAAGTGCTCGGAATGCGACGAAAACAGTGCCATTGCGTCCATCTCGTCTTCCTGATTCCGGCAGTATATTTACTTTGTCAAACGGACTCTGTATGGAGAAGATATCACGATCTGTTCGTCAAGTCAAACAGGCAAAAAATTTGATGCTGACTGTACAGTCCGTACAGTCTGATGTGGCAGGACCGTATAGACCGTACAGATGACGTGGCAACATTTGGTTGGATGGCAGTTGTCGAATCAGGACGTGACACATGTCCTTTGGTGGTGAATGGTATGAGAACACGTGGCCCAATCTGTGGGCACCACGTGTCACTCATTGTTTGGGTAGTGGCATTTATTATTGTTTGTAAAATGTATGGAGTCCGTGGGGTTCGACCCCCGGACCTCCCCACCGCACAAACACTTATACAAACTCCAATCACCAATCGGGCTACCGCTCGTACCTTAGTATATATGTGTTTTGAATTGTATTTAAAGTTGCTTGTTGGTATAGTTTGGTCCGCGACCGAGCCGGGCCTAGCCTAGCCCTTGGTCGCGCGTTTTCCATATCTATGTGACCACGGGTCTATCCATTGGCGCACGCGCATATTGTAAATGGTTTCAACGGTTGTAATATGGTTCCAACAGTTGTATTATGGTTCCAACGGTTATATGGACGAAGCCCCATTTGTTTTAGCGCGCGGTTCTATGACCCATACGCCCAGGTGCCTAGGCGGTTAGGGGCTAGCGTGCCCTTAACCGTCCTATGGTTTGCACCGTTGTGCGGTTGCGCACAGGGCTGGGTTTTCACGCTTTAAAATGCGTGTGAGCCAAGTTCAAACAACAAGGGTGCGTTTTGTAGATGCAGAGACAACAAACTTGAAGAGAGAGACTTCCAGGAGGCCTAACTTCTTCGTTTTTTGACCGATTGAGGTGTCGAAAGAGCCCAGACAGGGGTTTTGGGACGCTCTGAAGCCATTGGAGTAGTCGGTTTGTCAGTTTGAGCATTGTAAGACATGTTTTTGAGCACTTTTTGAGAAATTAATAATAATGATCCATTGGAAGCTGGACCAGGAGATGTAGCCCATAAGAGGGGTGAACTCCTTTATCAATTATTGTGTTTATGTGCTTATGTTCATTGATTATGCTGTTGTCTATGTGTAATTTGCATAAGTAATCCTTTAATCTATGTGTTGTAAACTGATCCTTTTGCTTTAAACACATAACATTCACATTGCAAATAATTTCAAGTATTTCAAGTCTTCTTCATTTTTAGATCAAGTTGGTATCAGAGCACTGGTTTTGAAGACTTCATTGTTTGCAAGTTTTGTTTCTGATTCTCATAAGGTTGAAACTCACAAGAGGAGAAGGTCAACTTGTGGAGCCAAGTTCTCATCCGATGAGGAGGAAGCATATTCATTCACCGCAAGTTTCAGAGAGACATTCACCAAGCATGGCTCGTGCAGAAAGTCATGAACGTGTTCCTGCCGAAGAGGAAGATCTCAGAAAGGTTGTCATGGAGATGAGAGAAATGATGAAGATCTTGATGGAAAGGAACATATTGTCGCAGGGTGAAGGCTCCAACCCTTCAATGCATAAGGGAGGCGGTGGTGACAAAACTCCAGATGAAAATGGAGGGAATGGTGCTTCTCCACCACCCTCTCCTCCATCATCTTCTTATTCTTCTTCTTCTACCAGTTCGAAACATATTCTGAATTCTCCAAATGGGCATGGTAAAACTCCTTCGCAAATTCCTTCATTAAATCTTGATATAAAATTTGAATTGCCAATTTATAATGGGGAAGTTAATGCTGAAAAGTTAGATAATTGGATACGACAAATTGAAGTATATTGTAGAATACAAAATATTCAAGAAGATGAAACCAAAATTCAGCTTGCTTCATTAAGATTAGATGGTTCAACACTTATTTGGTGGGAATCTAAGACTCAGGAGGAAATGAAAAAGCATGGAAAAATTTTGC
>JZKD02S1430694.1:0-11081 GCA_000966675.3 Picea glauca
GTAGGCACTTCCTCCACATTGTTCCATAGTTGTGAGGCTTGTTAAATTGTTTCATTTTTTTCCACCTTTGTCCTTGAGCCAAAGTTCTATGGCTAGATAGCTTATTTCCTTTTTCTAAGGTATTTTAGTTTCATTTTTCCCACACCTTGCATGTTAGTGTCTTTTCCACCCTTGCAATATCCTGTTGGCTAGTGGTCAAGGTTTCAATTTTTTCAAGTAATTCAAACTTCACCCCACCATTTTCCTTGTATTCCCTCCCCCTGCCACTTGTGGATCTTGGGTGACAAGAAAGGGAAAAGGATCATGTGGATAGTCTAATTAGGCACTCAGTTTCATTATTGTTTAACCATTAAAAAGAGGTGACTTGAGGAGGCTAGAAGGGGTTGAAGCCAGGGATGGTTTCATGACACTAAGTGTCCTCCTTGTTGAGTGCCCAAGCACTTTGTATTTGACCTGTGGATCTAGGGTAGAACCTTGTTGTTCTCTTTTTGAGAACCCAACACTTCCTCTTGGTGGAAGGATAAGGAACTTGGGGTAGTCACATAGTCTAGGATTTTTACAATTCACTTCCAATCCCCCTAAGTTCAATAGAGACCTTAAAACTTGTTAAAATCAACCTACTCACATTGCAAAACATGTACATTTCAAGTCTTGCAGTTTCCTTTTTATGTAATTAACTTTCAAGCACTTTCATTCATCCATTTTTGTCAAATTCTTTACATGTGATTATTTACATTGTGAAAGCATTTTTCATTCTTTATTTCAAGTATTATTTATTCTTTGATAAATTTTTGTCTTAAGTCTAAAATAATACTTATTGTTTAATTCATTGTGTATATATTCCATACTTTAATTTAAGTTGTGGAAATATTTTTAGGTGTGCATATCTCAATAAGTGGAATTTGGTAATCTTTAGGCACTAGTCTTTTGCTATTTTGTAAAAGAAAGGATTTGTTTGTCATTGAAAGAATTGCATTCTGCATTGTTTTTTTTCATTGGGTTCAGTCTCCTTAATCCACAAATTAATTAACTCCTATAACTCAATAAATAGTTCACATAGTTTAATAGGGTCTATGCCTCTTGGCTTCCCTAGGAGTGGGCCTAGATGGAAAGAGTCTAGATTGAGGTGATAGTGGGTCTAGACTCAGGTTTGTTCCTCCAAGGACACACCAAGTGGGTTGGAGACTTCTCCATGTTTGTAGGTATGTATTAGGTGGCAACATTTTGGCATTGTTTCTAGGGACAAGTCTCTTATCCTTGATTAATTGAAAAAAATAATTATTTCTTTAACGACTAAGTAATAAACATGTCCATTAATTTATCACAACTTAAAATTTGTTATTATACATTTCTTATTCTCCAAGTGTTGACTCCATTAACCCATTCTCTTAGGTATCCTAGCAGGAGAAACCCTCAAGGGTTGGTTGATTCCCTTCCTGAACCTGAAAGGGTGTATAGGAGGAGAATAAATAGACTAGCTCCTCGTAGGCTCCTTGGGAGTCTTGGAGAAGAATCAATCTCTAATATACATCTCTTATTTGTACCTAATAATCCTACATCACCTATGAGTGACCCATATAAGCCATGTAATTTTATCAATATTCAAGGGTATCCTAATCCTCTTCCTAACAAAGCTATTGAGAAATCACCTTCTTTTCAGGGAAACAATGCTATTAGTGCCAAGGCTCACGTCAGAAAATTCAACTTGTGCATCAATAGATGGTGTAATTCTTGTAATGCTCACAACTATGAAGATGTCAAGATGAATCTTTTTGTATTTTATTTAGAAGAATATGTCGCAGATTAGTTCACAAAAGACAGTGATGACAAATTTAGCACCTTAATGGAAATATAGGATGCCCTCATGGATATATGGGGTGACAAGAAGGAAGATCATCATTTATTGGTTGCTCTAAACTCTAGTCAAAAGAAGGAAAATGAAACAATGGAAGAATTCAATAAGAGATTTAATGACTTGGTTAAAAGCCTCCCTCAAACTATTAAGCCTCCTAATGTGTCTATCTTAATTCATTATATGGAAGCCTTTGAGGGTGAAATCATATATTAGCTAAGGGATAAAGAGTCAACAAGTCTAAAAGATGCACAAAAGTATTTATTAAAATATATAAGAATATGCAAGATTCCAGGAAGCCAAATCTCCCTGGTTTCTCAAGGGGAATTTCTTCCAAGCCTAATGAGGAGAAGAAGAATAAAGTGGAAAATCAAGAATATTCTAATGATGGCATAACGAAAGTCACCCAATTAATTAATAAAATGAAGATTTACCATGTTAATCAAATGGAAATCATGCAAAATAGGTTGATATCCATAGAAAGGGCTCAAGCTAACTGACCTCATCATAAGCCAAATGAAAAGTAGAAAAAGAGACCTCCACCTCAAGAGTAAAGGCCCCCAAATCCTTTTGATTCTACTAACTTGGTTAACCACCAAGTTATCCTATATTGTAGGCATTGTGGGGAATTTCATGAAGAATCAACTTGCCAAGTCTTTCTTCAAATTTGTGATGAAGAAGATTCCTCTAAATCAATAAATTAGAAGTTTAACATGTGTGGTAAGAAATATAAAGTTGGAATGAATGAATGGATGGAGTTAACAGAGCATGGTAGGGAAGTAAATTGCATGGATGAAGTTGTGGAAAAAATAATAGAAAAAATTGGTCCTAAGCCTACTCCCAAGAGAGTATCAAAAATGGATAGATATAGAGGCTTCACTTATCAAAGGAATGGAACCAGAAATCAAGATAAGCCACAAGAAAGTGTTCCTAAGGTACCTCCTCCCCCTCCTAAATCAATTGTTCCTAAAAATACAAAATTAAATATTGACTTAGGATGATGGTTGAATAATGAAAAACATTTGGTCCCTGTAGCAAAAATTATGAAGATTCCATCTCAAATAGGGAAACTACTCAAAGCTATAGAAGATCCTCCTCAAAGTAATATTGACAAGCCACAAGTTGTAGCTTACCAGGATGCACCTGTGATTTTGCAAAATTAGGATAGGGGAAACGAAAAGAAACAACCATTTTTTCTTTCTTTGCTTGTGAATAACCATCTCCTTCACAATTGCATGCTTGATTCTAGAGAAAGCTCAAATTTTATGACTAAGAAAGTGATGGAATAGTTAAATTTAAGGATTTTGGGGCCTTACCATAACATTTTCGCCATGGATAGTAAAATGATTAAGGTGTGTGGTTTGATAAAAATATTACAATTGCATTTGGTTGACTTCCCTGATATTCTAATAGAAATGGACATAGTGGTTATTGATGTATCAGATGCTTGCGGTATGTTTCTCTCAAGAAAAACAACTGCAGATTTGGGGAGAAATATACAAATGGACTTAACTTGTTCCACCATTCCCACTCCAAATAGAGCCATGTTTACATTAAACAGAAAATTGGAAAAGAATTATCATGTAGAATACCCAAGGAATCCCAGAAATGAATTAAAGTATAAATAAGATGACTTTGGAAATTATGCCATCTTGTCTAACTCGATAGATCCCATAGAAGAAGAAGCCAAAGAGGAAATAATTAGTGAAGTATGGCACATGCATTTTGATGATGCATTTTCTAGATGTGGGAAGGGTGTTGGCATAGTCATTGAATCTCCTTCTAGTCAAGAATTTAAGTTTGCATATAGATTGGAGTTTGATGCTACTAATAATGTAGCTGAATATGAGGCTTTGTTGCTTGGTTTAGAACTCTACAAGGATATGGGTGTCAAATTTTTGAACATACAAGGGGATTCAGATTTGGTCATCCTAAAACTTAAGAATAAATTTGCATGCAAATATGAAAGGCTAAGAAGATATAAGAATGAAATATGGGAGACCATGTAAAATTTTGATTCCTTAGACCTTATTTCTATTCCTAGAGATCATAATTTTAAAGCACATGAGCTTGTTGTGGATGCCTCTACTCTTCGACTCTCCCAATATTTAATTAAAGGAAATGTTAAAGTAGAAGCCATATTTAGGCCTTCAGTTCCAGATAATGTGGACCATTGGAAAATATTTGATGACGATAAGCAAGTCATTAATTTCTTAAACAACATACAGGAATTTCTTGATTTCCACATTAGTGAAAAACAAGAGGGATGTAATTATGTAGAAGATGATAAGAAAGTTAAGCCAACCCCTAAAATCCTTGTTGCACTAGAAAAAAAAATTGACAGGAAATATGGTCACAAACCAAAGGAGGAAACAAGTATAAAACCATGTGATCATATCGAAGTCAACATAGGAACCAATGAAGAGCCTAGAATGGTGAAGGTGGGAAAAATCACACCTAAAGAAGAAAAGGAAGAAATAGTAAAATTACTAAGAGAATACATGGATTTTTTGGCTTTATGGTGAGATTAAATTATATAGGGGGGATTTAATTTAACATACTATTCCTTTGAAGGAAGAAGCTAATCCATTTAGACAAAAGTTGAGACAAATTAATCCCAAGCTAGCTCCTTTGGTCCAAAAGGAGTTGCAGAAAATGCTAGCAGCCAGAATAATATCCTAAACAAGACATTATTCCTGGTGTTCAAATTTGGTTGTGGCTGGAAAAAAGAATGGTTCAATCAGGTTATGTGTAGATTTCATAAACTTGAAAATTGTGTGTACAAAGGATAACTATCCTCTCCCCAAAATGGAAACATTATTACAAAGGGTAACAGGTTCTGGAATGATTTCAATGCTTGATGGATTTTCTGGTTAAAATCCAATCAGGGTCAAAGAAGAGGATAGGCATAAAACTAGATTCACTACTCCATGGGGTACCTTTGAATATCTAAGAATTCCTTTTGGTTTGTCTAATGTTGGAGCTACATTTCAAAGAGCTATGGATTATGCCTTTAGAGGACTAATTGGAAAGATCATTGAAATTTATCAGGATGACTTGACAGTGTTTTCAAAGGATGGGAAGAGTCACATTAGTCATTTAAAATAGGTTTTTGAAAGATGCAGAAAATTTGGAATTTATTTAAATCCAGCTAAGTCAAGTTTTGGGGTAATAGAAGGAAATATTTTGGGCCACATAATTTCCAAAGATGGGGTTAAGATAGATCCAGAAAGAATTGAAGCAATTAAAAAGGTCCCTCTGCATGTATCAAAGAAATCTCTCCAATCCTTCATGGGCCAAACCAATTTTGTTCACAAATTCATTCCTAATTATGTAGAAATAGTTAAGCCAATCTATAAGTTTCTTAAGAAAGATTTCAAATTTGAATGGGATGATCAAAGAAAAAAATCCTTAAAGAAATCAAAATTTCCATATCTAAAGCTTTTGTCCTAACAAGTCTGGATTATTCCAACAGATTTTCATATTTTCTCCTTTTCCTTTGAAGATACCATTGCTGGTGTTTTGGTTCAAAAAAATGACCAAGGCCAAGAACAACCCATATGCCAAGGCCAAGGACTTACATGAGTAGGTCCTTGCAAAATGAAGAATTAAAATACCTCGTGGTTGAAAAACAAGCATATGCTTTGGTAAACTCCTTAAAACATTTCCAAGTCTTCATTGGGTAATCCAAAGTAATAAGGTATGTTCCTAATTCAGCAGTTAAGGATGCAGTATCTCAGTCAAAAGGATTAGGTACAAGAGGAAGGTGGATTGCTAAAATTCAAGAATATGACTTAGAAATCAAGCCTACAAAATTAATCAAGGGGAAAGGTTTAGCTAAAATGTTGGCTGAAAGTAATGAAAAGGCTTTGGGTATGGTTTGTCAAAATCATAATTCGGAATGTTCCCCAAATATCCTAAGGCTTGAATAGGTTGAATGGTATGCAAACATAATTTTCTATCTTAAGAACCTTACATGCCCAAGCCACCTTGTGGGTCATAAGAAAATGGCCTTGAGATTAAAACCATCCAAGTATGTCATCATTAAATATGGAATAGGATGGAAAAATCATTAGGTGTATTGATGAAGTTGAGGCCAAGAAATTGGTAGATGACTTTCATGTCGGATTTTGTGGTGGCCACTATGCAGCTAGAACAACAACTCATAAAATCCTTAGAGCTAGATATTATTGGCCCACCTTTTTTTCGTACGTCCATAAACTTGTAATAAAATGTGATTCTTGTAATTTTTTCACTGGAAAGCAGAAGTTAGTTTCTCTCCCTTTACAGCTAATAGTGGTGGAAGCTCCTTTTCAATAGTGGGGTTTGCACTTCATAGGAAAATTTAAAGATAATTCAAGTAATGGATAGTTATGGATCTTAACAGCTACAAATTACTTCACTAAATGCGTTGAATCCATCCCTACTAAATCAACAACTGAAAAGGTGGTTATGGATTTTCTTGAATACAAGATAATAAATAGATTTGGCATGCCTTCAAAAATGGTACAGATAATGCAAAAGCCTTTTGCTCAGAAGAAATGCCCTCTTTCTATTTCAAATATGGAATTATCTTATCCCATTCATCAAATTATTATCCTCAAGAAAATGGTCAAGCAAAGTCAAGCAATAAAAATCTAATGACTATAGTTAAGAAAATTGTGGGGGGAAACAAAAAGTCATGGGATAGTAAAATCAAGTATGCATTGTGGGAAAATAGGATAACATAAAAGGCTTCAATAGGGAAAAGTCCATTTGAGTTAGTATATCATTTGGATGTTAAATTTCCAATACACCTCAAGATTCCAGCATATGGTTTACTTCAAGATTTCACTTCAAAGAAAGATGTGGTTTAGAAAAGGATTAATTAGATAATTGAGTTGGATGAAAACAAAAGAAAGGCTTATAATCTGAATTATAAAAATCAGGAAAATATTAAAAGAGAATTTGATAAATCAACAAGACAGGGGGATTTTAGAATCGGGGATACAATTTTTTTATGGGATAAAGGCAAAGAAAAACCAGACAAACATGGAAAGTTTGACATCTTATGGTTGGATCCATATATGATCTGGGAAATAGCAGATCCTAATTCTTTCTACCTAAGCCACTTGGATGGTGAGCCCATGAATATTCCAAGGAATGGGAAACAACTCAAGCTATTTTTCAAATGATGGGACATTTAGTGTCCAAAGGGGCACCCTATGTAATGTATCTCTAAACTTTATCCTTTGATTCTTTCAATTTTTTCATTATTGAATTTATGGATATAGTTCAATGTATAGTCATTTCATTTATTGATTTTTTTTTCTGACAAATGTACTTATGTTGGTTATTGGTGAGAATTTGGTGTTGCAAACTCTGAGTTTCTTGCATGGTCTCCTTCCCAAAGATCAAGCATGCCTCCCTGTGTGGATCCATATGTTGACCACCTATCCAACTAGGTTTCAATGGCATGTACCATGAAGACATGTACTTTGTGGTGTTGGCACAATAGAAGACCCAGGGTTCAACTCCAAGAGCGCACCAACAATCCCTAGATACTATCCCTTTCGACAAAAACTGTGAGGTAGATGCAGTCTCACCCGAAGAAACTATGAGGGGGTTGCAAGACAAAGATGTCTACAACCAAGGGGAATATCAAGTGGATCAACTACCAGAGAAACCCAGTATGCATATATCACTTATCAAATTAGATCTACTCCGCACAACTATAGATATGATCTAACACAACAATGTAATAACAGTATATCAATGACAAAGAACAGAGCATCAATCAAACACATGACACAAGATATATGTGGTTCACCCTCTCTCTAGGGATACATCCACAAAACTATGCTTATTGATATATTAAGATGAAATCATATAGTTCTGATCTGCGCTCTTAGCTAGCAGATCTTCTTTCTTCTTCTCTCTTCCTCTCCCCTTCCTGTGCACCCAACTGCAATACTTGACCTCCACACCTAGCTGGAGATCTTACAATACCAGGAGGCTCTCACACTTAGAACTTCTCTCTCATACGATAATAACCACTCACATCAATAATACAACTAGATCAATACTAGCAACAATGAATACAACCCAACCTAGGTCCTCTTGACCTTTATTTATACATTACAATAGCTCACGGACATCCTCAGGCCGAAACCTAGGTGTAAAAACCCTATATACCAAAACCCTAGGTGTCTAAAACCCTAGGTCAACTTGACCCATGTTTTCAAGGCTTCGCCAACTTGTCTTTCCTTCCTTCTCGTGCGGTTCTCCAAAGCATCTAACGGTGGCTTTTTCCGATTGATGAGTCGTACATGGTCCTTCTTTCTTGTTGACTTGTCATCCTCGATATCCTCATCCAACAACTTGCTTTCTCAGGCTCTGCTTCATCTTTTCTTCTCTTTTGCTCACTTCAACCCAGTAACAGTCACCGTGTCTTCTGCAAAGTTCTCATTTTGCCTTTTCTCCCTTTTTCATTGCTTGCTTCCCTAACCAAGGGCCAACGACCCCCAACACTCACCTGTGAGTCATCCCAAGGCACTTCAGATCTGATTCTTCTATTTTATTTTGACTTCAGACTGTGCAGTGCAACCTTCACTTTCTACTCTATGCCTCCTCTCCTTCCTTCTACAGACTGTATTTTATGTGTCTAGTACCCAGTTTCAACTTCACCTGGTACCTAGACCCTTTTCTTCATGCTTCTACTGATATCTGTGAGGTAGCTGGTTGTCATAATACAAGTTCAACTAACTCCCGATCACTAATCCTTCCTTCCATTCTCCATTCAAATTCTTCAGTTGCGTGGCTCCTCCCTCTATAACATAGGCGATCTCATATGGCCCGAGCCAATGCATTTTGAACTTCCCAGGATGCTTCATGAACTTACTGTCGTATACCAGTACCAAATCACCTTGTTTAAATGCCTTCTTCTTGATGTGCCTTTCATGATAGGCCTTCTCTCATTCCTTCTGAACCTGCTGATGGAACCCTGTAATAAATCTATCCTCTTCTAATTCAACCAACTATGCAAGCCTCTCGAGAATAGCGCTAGTGTCATCCATGTATGTAATTGCAACAATTCTTAAGCTGGGCACCAAGTATTCCATTGGGACAACAGCTTCAAGGCCATACACCAACCTTAAAGGGGTCTACATTGCAAGTTTCTTACAAGTGGTTCTATAGGCCCAAAGTATTGTTGGTACTCTTAAATCCCAGTCATCCATGTTCACACTGCAAATCTTCATCAGCGTTGTTTCCAAGATCTTGTTGAATGCTTCAACGGTCCCATTTTCTTATGGATGGTAAGGTGTTCTCTTCTGGTGATAGACTGCAAATTCCTCAGTCAAGGCTTCAACAATCTTATTTATGAAATGTGTGCCTTGATCACTCATAAGGATCTTTGGGCATCCAAACCTGGTTATGATGTCCTCAAATATGAAGCGTGTAGTTGTAGTTGCACTACAGTCCTCAACTACTCTGGCTTTGTCCCATTTAGTCAAGTATGTTGTCGTAGTGATGATGTACCTTGCTCTTGTGCACTTTCCTGGTGGGTTTATAGGTCCCATGAAGTCAATGCCCCACTTCTCAAATGATTGTAGGTAAGTTGTAGTGCTAATGGCATGTCATCTCTCCTGGACGGTTTCCCAACTCTTTGGCATACATTGCAGGCTCTGGAATAGTCGTTAGCATCTCTGTGTAAGGTAGGCCACCAAAGGCCAACTCTCAGAATTTTTGCACAGTTGCTTTCCCTACGTAATGTCCTCCTACAATGACTTCATGAGATTATGTTAGGATCAATGGTCGCTCTACCTCCATAACACACCTCCTTAATATTTCATCAGGTCCCATCTTGTATAGTTGTCCAACTATAAGTGAAAATTTTGCAGCGTGCACCACTAGTTGTTTCTTCTAGGGAATTGTATACTCACTAGGTGCCATTCCTGTCGATAGGAACTAGACTATGTCTGCAAAGTGGTCATCAATATTTCTAATGACTACCAGTTGTGCATCCGACTATGTATCCTCCAAGTTGGTGGGCTCTTCCCGGCCATGTTCCAATCTCAACAAGTGGTCAGGACCTTTGTTCATTCTTCCTGGTTTAACCACAATTTCAAAATCGTATTCCTAAAATAGAATAATCCATCTGCATATGCTTCCCCCCAAACACTATCTTGTTGACTAGGTACTTCATCGCAGAGTGATCAATAAACATTTTAAAGAGTCCTCCTAACAAGTAGTGGCAAAATTTTTACAGTGCATACACCATGGATAATCCTTCTCTCTAAGTGGTGGTGTAATTAATCTCAGTTATGGATAGATTCCTACTAGAAGAATATAATGGATGGTCGATATCCCATTCTCCAGGTTGTGTTAACACTTCTCCTAATTCAATAGAAGACGCATCGACATGAACAGGAAACTCCTTACTCTAATCTGGAAAAACCAGAATAGGCGCAGTAACCATCTTTTGTTTCAGTGTGTCGAAGCTCTGTTGGCATTCTTCTGTCCAACTAAATTGACAGTCCTTCTTCAAAATATTCTCCATGGGTGTTGTAATCTGGGCATATCCTTTGATGAACTTCATGTAATATCCAGTATGTCCCGGTGTAGTGCACAGTTGTTTGACTAAAGTAGGAGGGGGAAAATCAACTATAATGGAAATTTTAGATGGATCTACGAGCAATCCTTTCTTGCATATAATATGTCCTAACAACACTCCAAATGGTGAGAAGAAGATGCACTTCTTCAAATTTAAAGCAGTTTGACACTACCTCCATTTGTCCAACATTATCCTTAGACATTCAATACGATTTTTCAATAAACTAAAAACAGTCCAATCATCAAAATATGCTTCTAGGAATTTATGCAAAAACTCCTTGAATGCTTCGACCACCATCCTGGAAAATATGGTTGGGGAATTATTCAATACAAATGGCATCATTGTATACTGGTAGGATCCCCATTCATCTTATGGTGATCTTCCTTGGAAATCTGGATCTGATGATATCCTGAAAATCCATCTGTAGAAGAATATACTTCCTGGCCTCCCACGTTACCTAAGACTTCGTCAGTGAATGGTGTAGGGAAAGGGTCATGCAAAAAAGAATCATTCAACTTCCTGAGATCTACACATATCCTGATCTCTCATGTCTTTTTTTCCTGTACCACCATAGGGCTAATCCACTCCGACTCTTCCACAGGTTCTATAATCCCTACTTCCATCATTCTGTCGAGC
>JZKD02S1430705.1:0-11081 GCA_000966675.3 Picea glauca
AAGCTTTTATCGCCCTTGAACATGGCACCTATTTGCATCTCATCTTATAGTTGGGTAATCCGTTTGTCTCTAAGTCATACCAATTCTATGTGTTACCGTAATTTTTCGTCCAATCAAAGAGTGCTCTTATTTCCATCACATTACATTCTTGGTACTCATCGAGTCAATGTTTCCAAGTCAATTGTCATGCCTCATCATGTTCAAGGGAAGTTTCACTTCAAACCATCCATATGCAGTATTTATAGCTTCCATTTCCTGTGTCAGTCCATACTCATTTGATTCACCATATTAGATCATGTTCATGTGTCAATTTCACGTCGATGATGGGGGATAAATCAAGGCCCTCCTTCGACAAGTATTTCCTATCTACTTCAACACATCATCCGTGAATTATACTTAGAAACCTATTAGTACCTTGGAACCTGCATGCCTTAATGGCAGGACTCCTCACTTTCAAAAGTAGGTTTACATTGTTGAACTTTGATTGTATGATTCCACAAATGTTCCACTTCATCTCATTTATTCACATTCGTTGGAATGTACTAAGGTACCTTGGGATTCATTGACATCATTGGTAATTTCCCTCGCAATTGTTAATGGTTTACCTCAATGATTGAAAATCAAGTGGTTTCTACCATGTTCGACATCAAATCAACTATTCACATGGTTAGATTTGTACCACATTGGAATTGGGACAAAGACCCTAGGTTGAGTGTTCACTTTATTATATGTTTTTCCCATGCTATGAAGGAGATCGTTTGAGCATGCTAATATATATACGGTCACATATATCCACATTATATTGGTCTGTGGCTATTTTTTATCATCTCATAGCTCCACTATGTATTTTTTGTGGCTACAATTAGTTCATTTCGTGAAGGTATGGATCCACATTGTATATTTGGTGGCCATATCCTTAGTCAATAATTTTCATGGATCCGTAGTGTATTGGTCGACGACTATGCTTTGATTCATCCTGTATTTCAAGCATACGTATGCCTGTCTTAGAAATGGAACATATATTAATACTATTTCATGGTTGTTTGCAACTTCTTCCAGGTTTTCCAACTCCATGCCCTTGCATTGAATAATTGTAAAGTGTTTTCAACTCTTTTGACTTCACACTTTAGGGGGAAATCCGTTACACACCAAAATTCCACACTTAAGTACCTCACCCTAAGTGTCACAAGTGTCATGAAAGTGTCAGATACACTAACACCATGAAAGAACATTTGTCACAATCCCTAGTCAATGTGGAGGAGAAATATATTATATGAAGGTCCAAATACTATGTGCACATGAATTAATTATTAATATTCATAAAAATGAAATTAATTTAGTGTGAGAATCCACCTCACATTTGGTTTCCTATTTTCAGGGAGAGGTTGAGAATCTCATGGATGAGAGATATTTCCTCCTTAAAATCCTTGAGAGATATTTTCTCCCTAAAATCCTTGAAGAGATATTTTCTCCCTAAAAATCTTGGAGATCCATTTTTAGTGGATATTATGAGTGATCTTCTCCATGGAGGTTAAGCCTCCAAATCCTATATAATCAGGGCTTTCCATGGAGAAGAGGCAGAATCTTTTGGATATCAAAATTATGATCTTGGGAGAATCATGCAAGGGTTGGACGAGGAGTACTTAGGGAATCTACTGCAACACCATCCATGATTGTAAGTATCTCTTTAAAGTTCTCATCAATATTACTTGGCCTATTCCATTCAATATTGTGTGTTGTTGCATATGATTGTCGATATTGATAGATGAATTTGATTAGTCTAATCTTGTAGAGTATAGTAGGAGTTCTTTGTATTTATTTTTTCCATTGCATTGCAGGTATCGAGTGGTGCTAAAGAGTTTGGGGAAGCTCAGATTGAAGGTAGCGAGGATGAACCACAAAATAAGGTGCATCAAACTTTATTCCTTCTCTTTCTCTTTCTTATTAGTTAACTGAATTCAAAGGGATATTAGTGTCCATTTGTATGTTTATGTCTTGGTATTAGGGGTCTAGAATCCAAGGGGATATTTACCTGTCAGTATTAGAATTAATCCATAACAACTGGTGCATTTATATTAACACATCACACCGCTTAAGTTCGTACAAAACAATTTCACCTGTCGATGCGGCTGGATCACAACAACGCACTAGTAATGTAAAGAGCATGACCCCAAGATGGATTTTCACAAATTTTTAATGTAGCGCATATTATGGTAAGCATTGATAAGATACTATGAAGTGTGTTTATTGAGATGCATGCACTGGTGCATTCTATTAATCAAACACACCTACAACTTTTTGAAACAAAGGTTTTCCTCCATAGTGTGTCAAATAAATAAAATGCACTGGTGATGTGTACTACACCACAATGAGAAAAGTACATAATAATTTACCATCTTGATCTATTTCATGGGATACCCCATTTTTTGTGTGTTATAATACAAATTCACCAATATCAAAAGATACAAATATGAAATGGAGCGTTAGTGTGTTACTTTAAATGAAATGCACCAAGGCGGTTAAGTAAATTATACTAGGGAAAATAGTTTAAAACTTAAATTTCCGGTGTGTTTTTTAAATTGTGTCCATTAATGGTGAATCAAGAAAATAAAACACATTAGTTAAAATTGATTGGTTCTTGAACTAACAAAGAGATTCAGTGTGTTTAATATATCAACACACATTGTGTGGTTTAACACTAACCCTTAATCGATGAGCTATATATCACAATGCACCGCTATCGATATCGATGCTTGAATAACAATGAAGAACCAATGCATTATGTTTAAAACATATTTTTTCAATGCCTTATGTATGATAAGGAGCACTAGATGTGGTGCATATGTGTTTTTTAATTGCACCGCTGACTTTTTCACTTTTTGTTTTTTGCAAACAGAAACTATTTTAATTTTTTGATAAATATAAATTAGTCATGTATGCGTTTTTTTATACTTTAAATTCATTTAATCTATATATGTTCCTAAAATGGATTTTATGTGAATCAGATATGTCTATGATGCCAAGCGTAGTAGCAGTAGTAGAAACCAATAGAAAAACAATTTAATTCACAAGCTACATATGCAAACCTCCATAGTTAAATTTTGTGGAGGTTTTGATTTATAGAGGAAAAAACATAGGTAACTCTTCGGTGCCTCTCATAATTTATCACATGAAATCAATCCTTTTCCACTTCTTCAGTGCTCTATCTTGCTTCTCCTCCTCTACAGGTTGCTTGAATTTCTCCAAGATAGTGTGCTCATCATTTTTTAGGGACCTAACCCCTCCCATAGGTAGAATATTATATTTTGATGTAATAAAGGTAAATATTAATAAGGCCTAGCAATAAAGAAGAATAAGTCTAATGTAAGAAGACCTAATAGAAGCTTCCACTTCTAGAAGGATCTTCCTCTAGATGGTTTTTTTGATAGACATATTTAGTATAAATAGGAGTTGAGGGTATGAGAAATTTTGGCTTGGATATTATTGTAATAGAGATCTGCTTGACTGGAGTTTGCCCCCTCGAAGAGACAAGTGAACATTGCTCTCAGTAATCAAAGTGCTCATTCTGGTGTTATTTTGGTATCATATTGGTATTATTGTGGTGTTATTCTGGTTACATTGTTGTCCGTCTTCCATTTCTAGCATTTTATTTCTATTCTGCATAATTTTTATATCTGGAATATTACAAGTGGTATCAGAGCACTTTCCTCAGTAGAAAATTGTGGGTAGATTTTTTTTCCAGGGTAGAGACATATTTCGACATCTTTAAGCTACACAGATCTGTCATTATGCACATAAAACCATGGTGAGGAATTCATACATGCAGGAAATACAAGTGGTACTTAAGAGCACATATGTTGGCCACCCTTGTAACCCCTGTTGGTATCCCTTCAAATGGTAGCGCATAAGAAAACACTTGTATATAGATCGACCTAGATTTCCTAAAGCCCTCTTTAGATAAACCAATCGATCGCTTAACTTCTATAGTGTCACCGTGAACAACACTCGGGAAGATACTCTCTAGTACCTGGGTAGTCAAGTAGTACGAATAAGGGCATGGTCTAGCCTCCTTAGTTGGTTCCCTGAGATATTGGTATGAGTACAACTATTGGACCTCGCACGTATATCAGAGAGCTATAGCACAGGGAAAACCCTTGTTTATAGAACCCTTGAATACCTAACCTTTGGGGACAGAAACAAAAAACAAAATAGACAAGATCTATTGTCGCACAACTATGTTCGAGTTTCCAAATCACTACACATTTATTCCTAATTAAGAATTTGGTAATTTCATCACTGTAGTATTATTCAAACTAGAGTATAACTATGCAGGTGTAAAAAAAAAAAAAAAGTCTAGATTTTGTTGCACCATTATTTGAGACCTATTACATTGGATTTATCTTTTCTCCCTTGTCACATTCATACCTATCATTTTTCAGCAACTTTTTTTACCCCACCCACCCTTTTTCGGTTCCCTCATCATCATGGCCCATACTTGTAGCCAATACTTGGAAGCTTGCTTCAATACCTTGCAATCTAATTTCACAGATACCCAACAAGAAGTGAGACAACTCAGTGCCAATGTTGCTACCATCAATAAAAGCATGCACTTCTCCATCGCCGCCTCAATCGAGGAACTCAAAGAAGACCTTAGACAAGACATTACTACTCATATTGAATCTGTCACTTCGATGATCTGCACCAAGCTGCATATCCCTATAGATCCCCCTTTATCTGAACCACCTTTGCATAATGAAGATGAAACTTCCTCTCATTCCCATAATATTCATCCCCATGACTTTCAACGTGACCTACGCCTTTCGCATGTGGATGTGACCAAATTTGATGGCTCGGATCACACTGGTTGGGTAACTCAAATGGAACATTATTTCTCTTTGTACGAAATTTGTACAACATTACAAATTACTCGACCAAACTTTGGTATGGTGTTCTCCATCTAGATCAAGAACATTGGAAATGGTGGCAATGGAGAAAAATTGCTCGTCAAGGGTATGTTTCTTGGACACACTTTGTGGCAAATATTTATGAATGTTTTGACACTGACACCAACCATTTAGGCCATTTGACAGAGTTGAAACAATCTGGCACAATGGAAGATATTATAGTTTCTTTTGAGAGGCTTGATTTTCGTACAGAGGGCATGTCTGATGATTTTTTTCGAGAATTTTTTGTCAATTGCCTCAAGGATGATATTTGTGCCCATGTCCTCATGGCTCGGCCTCAGAGTTGGGTGGAGGCTACTAAAAGAGCTAAGGAAGCACAACAAGTTGTCTCTTCTCAAAATTGGAAACACTCTTTTATTCCTCACACTAAACGAGTAAATCCCACTCCTCCTTCTACCCCACTAAAGATCCAAAAATTGACTAGAGCCAAAATGGCTGAATTCCAAATCAAAGGCCTTCATTATAATTGTGATGACAAATATTTTCCCAGACACCAATGTAAGGAAAAAAACTTTTTATGGCCATCTTGGAGGATGTTTCGGAAGAGGATGTTGAAGCTCCCCTTGTGTCAGTGTCACCTGAACCCACTGACATAACCCCTTCCTCAGACCCTCCCAAGGTCAAACTGGTCATTTCACTAAATTATCTCACTGGCTTCTCTACTCCCCAAACCCTCAAGCTAATTGGCTACATCAAGCATAGGAATGTCATCATTCTTTTTGATAGTGGAAACACCCATAATTTTATTCATCACTACATTTCCCAAGAAACTAATTGTTATATCCGTGCAATCAATAATTTCCAAATCATGATTTCCAATGGCGGGTCCATGAAATATGGAGGCCGTTGTGAAAATGTGCATCTCCAAATTGGTGACTACCACCTGAAATATCATATGTTTTCTATCAACATGGGCGATTGTGACATTGTGTTGGGTGCAGACTAGATAAAGACTTTAGGTCCCATTCTCATGGATTTTAAGAAAATAACCATGCAATTCGACCAGGAGGGCCAACAATATAAGTTCCAAGGCATCACCGTATGTTCCCCTGATATCATTAGTTCCCATCGCATGGAAAATATTCTCAAAAAAGGTCATTCTAATGTTATTTCCCAACTCCATGCCATACAAGAAAATGAGACACCCTTTATCCCACATGACCTCCAATCCATCCTCTCTAAACATCAAGTTGTTTTTTCCACTCCCTAGGGACTCCCTCCTTCCCATGGTGTTCATGATCATTACATTACCCTTGTCCTCGGAAGCCTTCCTCCTAATATTTGTCCCTATCATCACCCCTTTTCCCGAAAAAATAAAATTGATAAAATGGTTCAAGAACTTCTTAACGCAGGTGTTATCCACCCTAGTACGAGCCCCTACTCTTCTCATGTGTTCATTGTCCTGAAGAAAGAAGGTTCATGGTGCATGTGTCCTAACTTTCATGCCCTCAAAAAACTCACCATTAGAGATAGATTTCCCATACATGTCATTGATGACCTCTTGGATGAATTGAGTGGCGCCCAATTCTTTACTAAACTTGATCTTCATTCTAGATACCACCAGATGCATATGAAAGAGGAAGACATTCCTAAGACTTCCTTTAGAACTCATGAGGGCCACTATGAGTTTTTGGTCATGCCCTTTGGCTTGTGTAATTCTCCCTCCACTTTCCAAATCCTCATGAATCATATCTTCCATCATTTTGTCTTAGTTTTCTTTGATGATATCCTCATCGATAGAAAAAATTGAACATACCATCTTTCTCATCATGTGGATCGAGTTCCCCATCTACTCTTTCAACACCAATTTTTCCTGAAACAATCTAAATGTTCTTTTGGTGCCTCACAAGTTGAGTGCTTGGGTCATCTTGTTGGAAAGAAMAATGTCAGGGTGGATCCTAAAAAGATTGAATCCATGCAAGACTAKCCTCACCCAAAGACTCTCAAAAGATTGTGTGGATTTCTTGKCTTAACRGGTTATTATCGCAAGTTTGTTAAGAATTATGGGAGGAATTATCGCAAGTCCTTAAAAATAATTCTTTCACTTGGAATCTAGCAGCTKCTCAAGATTTTTAAACCTTGACRATGGCCATGTCCACCACTCTAGTCCTGGCCCTTCYCGATTTCACCAAGACATTTGTTCTGGAATGTGATGCTTTAGAGAAAGGAATTGGTGTTGTCCTTATGCAAGAGGATTGGCCTTTGGCCTTTACTAACAAACAAATGTCTGAATGAAATTTGGGAAATCAATCTATGAAAAGGAAATGTTGTCTATTTTGCATGTCGTTAATCTTTGGCACCCTTATCTATTGGGGAAACACTTCCAAATTAAGACAGATCATCATAGCCTCAAGTATTTTCTAGAACAACGCATTTCCTCCCTAGAGAAACAAAAATGGGTGACTAAGCTCTTTGGATATGATTATGATATCATTTACAAGAAAGGAAAATACAATGTGGTTGCAGATTAACTTTCCCAAAAATATGAATATGAAGGGTCCCTTTTTTCTCTTTGCTTCATTGTACCATACTGGCTCCACGTTGTTCACCAGGAATGGCTACATGATCTCAAAAGTTCACATCTGATACAACAATTGCAGTCAAATTCTCCAGTTTCCCCAGGGTACTCTTGGATCCATGATGAGATTCGATACAAAGTCCATTTGCATTTAAGTAAATAGTCAAAACTTAAATCCACGGTACTTTTTGAGTTTCATGCTACACCCATAGTTGCACACTCCAAGTTTACCAAAACCTATGACAAGGTCAATCATTCTTTTTCTGGGATGGTATGAACATGAAGTTTGTAATTTTGTGGCTGACTGTGATGTGTGTCAACACAACAAGGGTGAAACAGTCAAATCTCCTAGCACACTACAACCTCTTCTGATTCCACCTACTATTTGGTGGGATATCTCTATGGATTTTATTACAGGATTACCTAAATCATGAAATAAATTAGTCATCATGGTGGTAATTGATCACCTTTCCAGGTATGCTCATTTATGTTCTCTTCAACACCCATTTACAACATCTAATGTGGCTCAACTTTTCATGGATCAAGTCTTCAAGCTTCATGCATGTCACATTCTATTGTTTCTGATCGTGACCCAACTTTCACCAGCAATTTTTGGAAAAACCTGTTCAAGCTACAAGGCACCCAATTAAATCTCAGCACAACTTATCATCCCCAGACTGATGGTCAAACTGAAGTTGTCAACAAGTGTTTGGAAACATATCTAAGGTGTTTTTCATCAAAAAAGAAAAATCAATGGGCTCAATGGTTACCACTTGCTAAATGGTGGTACATCACTTCATACCATACAACTACCTGTATGACTCCTTTTTAAGTGGTATATGGACAAAAGACACCTTCAGTTATCTCATATTTACCAGGTGTCTCGAAGGTCTAGGTGGTTGACCAAACGCTTATAGTTCGAGAGAATATTCTTCATACCCTCAAAGAGAATTTGGTCATGGCCCATAATCGCATGAAACAACAAGAATATCAAGGTCGCTTTGAATGCAATTTGAAGAAGGGGATCAAGTGTTTCTTCGATTGCAACCTTACAAGAAAAATTATCTCAAGGATGACCATTGTCAAAAACTAGCACCCAAACATTATGGTCCTTATACCATTCTCAAGCATGTGGGACAGTTGGTCTATTAGTTATCTTTTTCCAGTCATTCTAAGCTACATCCTGTTTTTCATGTTTCCTAATTAAAGAAAGTGATTAGAACTAAGTGCCAAATTCAAACCAACCTTCCTGAGTTGGATGAAGAAGACTCCATTTGGCTACAACCACAAGCAATTTTGGACCAGCATGAGCATCGCCTGCATCAACAAACCATCAAGGAAGTCTTAGTCCAGTGGAAAGATACAACCCCAACATATGCCACTTGGGAACCAGCTACCATTCTTCAACAATTTTCACATCTCAAGCCTTGAGGAAAAGATTGTTTTCAAGGGGGAGGGCATGTTAGGGACCTAACCCCTCACATAGGTAGAATATTATATTCCGATGTAATAAAGGTCAATATTAATAAGGACTAAAATAAAGAAGAATAAGTCGAGTGTAAGAATACCTAATAAAATTTTTCTCTTCTAGAAGGATCTTTCTCTAGATGGTTCTTTTGATAGACATATTTAGCATAAATAGGAGTTAAGGGTATGAGAACTTTTGTCTTGGATATTATTGTAATAGAGCTCTGCTCAATTGGAGGTATCCCTCTCGAAGAGGCAAGTGAACATTTCTCTTAGTAATCAAAGTGCTCATTCTAGTGTTATTTTGGTATCATATTGATATTATTGTGGTGTTATTATGGTGATATTGTTGTTCATTTTCCATTTCTAGCATTTTATTTATGTTCTGCATACTTTTTATGTCTAGAATATTACATCATTCTTGTATTCATAATATGAATCGATGTCAATTTGCTTGTAGATAACATAACTACACCTCCTCTTCTTCACCTCGAGGGGGATTATCAAATATCTCTTTGAGGATGTGGATTCATTTTGTATCTGTGAAGTATCTGTAACCAAGGAATTTTCCTATGGAGCCATGAACATCAAATTCATTCTCTTAAAAATCTATCATCTTGGCCCCTACTTTGGCATAATTAAGATTTCCAAGCTCTATCATTAGAGCTTACCAATGCCCCTTTTCCTTGTTCAAGAACAAATACTTTTGTGGATGTTTTAATTATAACACTATTTCAAGCTCAATAATGAACTAAGCTCCATATTGTATATTTAATAGAAGTTAAGAAGCACATTTATAAAAAAAATGATGATCCATAAGATTTGTCAACATACCTTATCACTAAAGATTAAGAATTTCCTTGGCCTAGGAATAATCCTCCATGAGATCCTCACTGATCCAGGTGGATATCGGTGGCCACCCACCTTTTCCAAATGGCTCAAAATGACATTCTGGCAATTTTGGCAATTTACTATTTTTAGTAGGTTTTAACTTCCGGGGCCATTTTGAGGGCCCAAATGAAGGTTTTTCAAGATAGAGGTTATCAATAATAGATAAAGGCGTGATTGAGCCCCCAAAGTGAATCTCCTCAATGATACCTTTCCAACGAGCTATTACACGCCTAAAACAAAGATCGTATGCAAAAGTTACGACCCCGGGAAATTGATGTACTCACTTACCCAAACGGGGCCCGCATGACTTTTGATGCTTCATCTCCTAGGGTTAGGTTTTTTGATGTCTAGGAATTTTGGCATTCTTGTTTATTGTAAAAGGGCCTTCATAGCCTCATTGTAATCATCTTCTTGTGAATGCAAGTAGCCGTCACATCTCTTCTCAGAGATAAGTTGCCACCATTCTAGTGAGTTTTTCACTCTGTATTTTTACAGTCTTTGTACATTTCGCTGATTAATAGAAATCGTGTATTACTATATATATGTGTTTATGGTTTCATATCTGATACATTTCTGTTATATTATTGAATATATGCAATATCTCTGTGCATTTCTTTATTATATCTCCGCTCTCATTTCGTGCTGAAAATAATCCGGATCAGTGGTACCAGAGCAGGCTGCTCTTGATCATTTTTTTAGTGCATGTCCCCGACGAGGTACGAGTATAGAAATTTGGGTCTTGATCTTGTCTCTCTTGAACACAATCACTCTTTCACACCCAAGAAACCCTCAATGGTGGAATAAAAGAAAAACGACGGAGCAGACGATCCTATCAATCTGTTGCTTGAGCAAGCTCTCACACGACAGAGGGACGAAATGATGGAGAATTTTTCCCACATCCTTCAATGCCTGTCGATAGCATCAGGTGAATATTCATCAACCGACCACTTTGGAGGCACCTCACCTTTCAAGGTACAAGTTAATTTTGATATTCCTGTATTTGAAGGACAGATAGATGTAGAATCCCTAGAAAAATGGTTAACTCTGTTGGAAGGTTATTTCTCTGTTCAAAAATTTTCCGACAAAGAAAATATCACCTTTGCACTCATTAAATCTCTCCCTCATTTCAAACATTGGTGGGAAACTTACTGGGAGCAAAGTTCCACAGAGGAGTCTGGAATATATGGGGCCGATCCCACTTGGGATTTTTTTGTGGATGCGATAAAAGAACAGTATTACCC
>JZKD02S1430727.1:0-11080 GCA_000966675.3 Picea glauca
CGTATGTGACTTTATTGCATTCCATATTCCATATTATCCATTGATAATTATGACCATATTGACCCTTTTATACATCAATTCCAATTCCATAACACCATGTCCAACAATTAATTACTAGATACACTTTCTAAGGGAGTAGGGGGTGCTAGCCTAGTATCTTTGTTGGGTCATAATCCATTCCTTGAAAAATAAGCATAACACTTTTCCTTTATGTCTCTGATTAATTCCTATCCTCCCAAAAGTTGTACCATGATTTTACTACATCCACACGTCCAAAAGGTCATGTGTACCTTTCATTGAATCCATCATTGTATTATCGCTATTTCTTTGTCACCCATTGACTATTAATGATGGAGAGAGTGAATGGGATATAGAGAAATAGTCACAAGATAGTGATGGATTCAATGAAATTTGCATATGATCGTTTGGAGGTGTGGAGGTAGTGAAAACATGGTATAATGTTTGGTGAAATCATGGTACAAAGTTCTGAATCCAACTCCAAATCACATATTTTGAGAAGGTACCAATTTCTAAATTTAATTATGGTGTGGTTGTAATTTTTCAACATGAAGTACATTTGTTTGAGAACAACACTTTAGATCAAGCCTTCATCTATTATCTTTTCATGGAAAGAAAAAATAATATATGCCATCGTCCTCTTTTTTTTCATCCTCCACCTTCACATCTGTTGGGTTTTTTCTAGATGTGTTTTAAAGGAAGCTACTTTACCACATTAATGTCAAATCAAGGATCATAAAAAATTATATAATATCATGCAAAGTATATGAAACACTCAAATCTCAATCTAATTGCACATAAATAAAAAACACAACAGAGAGAAATATGACACTTGTTCTCATATATAATCCTATTTTTTCCCCACAAAAATGAACTTAAGATAATGATATTAAACTAGTTATGAGAGCTCATTGATTTTTTCATACACAAATATTAAATAGATAGATAACCTGGTCAATGAAACTAAATTGTTTTTTCCAATACTAGGAAGAATAAAATATTCAGATTTCCATTAACCATGAACTCATTTAAAACCACACCATAATGTAAAGATCAAATCACACATGTGTAAACACTCTGCACTAGATCTGAAAGAATGAACTAACAAAGACTTATGCTAACCTAACTGTGGAAAATAAATATGTTATCTATTTTTTGAAGGGGGGCCTACATACTTCCACCAGACACTAGAAAAAATTTACAGAAGAAAAGATTTAATCAACACAACAAGATATACACCATAACTTAAAGAGAAAACTTGAAATATTCTTTAATTAAATTCTGACACAAAACATATAGGCACAATAATATTCTTCATAAAATGGTTAACTACACCCTTCAAAGCGAGGAGTGTTTTAAACAAGAAAATGTGAAAAGTATCTTAAATTGATCAATTGATTCAATATGATACTTCTAGCTTCTAACTACAATATGGTAATGAAATATAGCATTATGATAAAACATAGAACTTACATCAAACTGTCTTCCCCAAATCAAAATTCACGATCTTCAATAGATGGATTCATATCGTATGTCGATATGAATCCATCATTCACATTCTTGTTCACATCTAATCTATTATTTTGTGCCCTTGTTTTAGTCAAAACCTGATCCTCTTTTGATCTATTCTAGATACACAACATCTGTAACTACTTTGAAATTGCTCCCTGTTTGACCATTTTGGATTAGAAACATTTGTAGTTTCTTCCAAATCCTGCCCTATTGACCATTTCTGAAAATACACTTGTACACAAGTAACAAAACAATATATTCTATCACTTAGTTCATGTGATATACAAAAGTAATAATCAATATTTTACTTATGCAAAGTTACATGGTTTCCCCAAAAATAATGATTCCCTCATGGACTATGATGGAAAAAAATAGTTAAAAATCATTATGAATAGGAATAGGAAATAGAAAAAAGGAGTCTCAACATGACCCACCAACTATAGTGGTTACATGTCCTAATGAAATAAATTACTCTTAATATTCATGTTCTTCTTCCATGTGGGGAACATTTTCCAAATACCATCAACTCTAATCAATTCGTGTTCGTCTTGATTCCTGTGGAAACTTATATCCATGTTGACTGATGACTTCTTTCCAAAATTCTTCCTCTTTCCTAGGCTCTAAAATTTCCCAAAGGATAGGGAAATGGAACCTCAATAGAATAGATTGGGTCCCCAATGCTTTCAAGCAATATCTGTATCTAGGTACTATGTCCAATGCTAAGTGAAAAAGACATAAACATAAGGGTTCCTATTTCTCCTATTCAAATGAAAGTTATTGCAACCTCTTTTGTATAAAAAATATTGTTTCAAGCTTGTTTAAGGCAATCAAATTTTCACAAAAGGAGAGGGATGCCTTTTGATTTTCTTCTAAGGTATCAACAAATGTTGTACTTTTTATGATTTCAATTATTGCTTCAAACAACTTTGTAGGATTAGGCTCATCTCTTAATTTTAATCCTTTTGTCTTCTCAATTCTATCAACAAAGGCCATGGATTTGTTCCATTAAATTTGATTATGCATTAAGGATGTAAAATCCCTAATCTGTACATCACCAACATATGGGTTTGGATCCCATTTAGTGTCTTATATCATCACCATGTCAAACTGATACAACTAGAAAATAATATTTTTATATTCTTCACCCAAAATATTGTACAAGGCCAAAATTCGATCTACACAATTAATTTAATAGAGAGCACATGTAACAAGAGAATGAGAATGTAATGAATCTATTTGACTCTTGAGAAAAATAGGGTAAACTGGTGAAGGTATAGAGTATGTTCTCGTGGCATGCCCCAGATGGAATAAATATTTTTTTATCAAACCTCAATGCCTCTATAACCTTTTGTAACATTGATATTTCCAATTCGGTGCTAAGCCCTAAATAGTGGCACATTACCCCTTAATTGGGGCATATTACATCAGTAAGGTTATTTTATTTATGTTGGCTTGGGTCCATTGGTTGTAATTGTACCTCCTAGTCTCCTATATATACCAAGGAGACCTTTTCATTTGGAATCATCTTGTATTTAGAAATTTATCTGGTGTATAAGGAGGTTTCCCCCTTAAAGAGGGTTATTATATGAAATTATCTCTTTTTCAAGGTGTTGAGTACTTATTCTAAGGTTTATTTATGCTATTTTGATATTTGGTTCTTAACATTTGGTATCGGAACTCAAGGTCTCGAGGTTTCGATGCTACATTTGAGACACCTTGGAATTTTTTCTATAAATTTTTTTATATTATTTTTTAGAAGGATCCCCTTAGAGGATATTTATTAGACAGATCAAGTTACATGGGGTTAAATTTCATCTCCTAAGGCCTTATACAGTTGGAGATATATCCTGTGTAATATAGGGTTATGGAATCATCATGAATTTAGTCATCAAGGAATTTGCACTAATTTTTTTTCTGTAACGTTTCAAACCCTACAACTAGGATGATATTAATAGAAATTATGAAGGTAGTTTTGATAAAACATTCATCTTCCGAGTCATCCTAATTTTTTAGATACACCCTATGCAATATAGGGTATATGACTAGTCATATTAACTAGTATAAAAAATGTCTTTCAGGTAAAATAATGATATCTTCTTCAGTTAGTATCCAAATTAAGTGAGACCAGTTGCATTGGATAATGGATAGTTGGTATTATATTTGGTACAATTTTTAGAATCAAATATCAAATATTTTTCTCTTAGGCCACTTTACAAGTACAATCTCTTGGAAGGGACAAAATTAGCAAGGTGTGGGGAAGTTACCATAACTTCCACTTGGCACATCCAATTTTGATCAGACCTATGGAACTACAGAGAAGAGGTATTCTGAGAACTAAACAAATATTTTTTTAGACCGAGAAGGCCTGAAATTTTGGAGATATAGCAAAAGAAAGATCATCTAGAAGAACCATATCGAATACAAGGTTTAAAAGTGATACTTGGGAAACATGCCACCAATAAAGGGAACTTATACACAAAATATGCCTCCAGAAAATCCTACTTGGACTCTTGATGAAGGTGAATAAATGGGTAGAGACATAAATGATTTACAAAAGAATACATTAACAAAATATGAACTACAAGGGATAATGGATTCAATTGAAGCTAATTTGGAGGAAATAATGGATACTAAGATGGATGGCTTAAAAAGGGAGATCATGGAAGGATTGAAACATTTCTTAATAGAGAGGACACCTTAAAGTGAAAATGTATCCCATGAAATTCATGATGAGGACACAAGGAACATGAGTCAAGACTGGATAAAATCCAACTTTGGGTTGAAGACCGACCACTTTCCTAAGATAGATACGAGGAAGTATTATGGAAAGGATCCAATCACATGGATACTTTAGATGGAACAATTCTTTGATCTACATGATGTGCCAAATACACAAAAGATATGAATTGTTTATTTATATTTAGAAATCAATCAATTTTCATGGTATCGATGGATTTTTTCTCACAAATCACTTGTCACTTGGGCAATTTTCATGGAATAAATGATAGAACACTATGAGGATGCAGGGAGAAATACCTTATGTAGCCAATTTATAAATCTCAAGAGAAATGGTTCAGTTGCAGAGAACATTGATAAATTCCAAAGATTGAATATAAAGGTAATGGGTATTGATGCAGGAGAATCAATCCACCTCAGCACATGCCAACTAATTAGCACGAGTAGTGTGAATTTAAGGAAGGGAGAGGCGTGCTCTCTTATTTTTCCTTTGAGAATTTGAGCTTGATCCAGGAATTAAATGTTGACAAGCTGGAAGAGCCAACTTGTGCCTTCGCACAAGTTGGAGATAAGGTTGCCATTAAGTGGTTGATGGTAGGAAGGATATTCATCTGATTTAGATCAGATTTCGATCATTGGAATATGCCTCGGTAGTCAAGACTTTTGAATGGTGATTAGACACCACTATTTTATCTTGGAGGGAAGCACATCGAGCCATGCTTGTATAAATATTTCTATTTCATGCCTAGTAGAAGTTGTTGAAGCTAGAGGAGAAATCATTTTAAGCTAAGTTAGGGAGTTTGATTAGAGTCGAGACTCAGTTATAGTCTGGACTCAAATATTTGTAATTTGACATTCTGCCATTAATAGAAACGAAACAATTTTTCCTATTTGTCAATTTTTTGTGTAATGGATGTATGGATGTTTTGTTAAGAATGTCATTCGTATGCACTTGATATGTACATGTATGTTAGAAATCATGTGCAGGGATAGAATTATAACCTTCTATCTATGAGTCTGTTGGATTAAGTCTGGTTCTCTAGGCTAAGTGCAGGGAGTGGATGACAAAGGGTGGAAACTTTGTTATCCAATGCAAAGAGTGCATTTCTGAACTCAGTGGAGTCAGAGGAGAAGTTTCTAGGAGAGCATACTAGGATAATTCATAGAATTAGGAGGAAATTTCAAGGTGGTTGTGCACCTTTGAAAGAAATACTGTGGAGGAGTAACCACACTGCAAATTTATTGAATACTCTATAAAAATATGATAGGAGGGCATCGAGCTAGTGTGAGAGCATACAAGAACAACAGATTTTGAAGTGTTGAAATCCTTAACAGAACCCCAGGGTTGTTAAAATCTCTAAGGAAGGAAGGATTTGCAAGAGTGCAGTGACAAAGCAAAGGAGATGCCTTAAAAACTTCAGGAAGCTAAGGGAGAATCCATCGAGAAGGTAAGATGAGCGCAAGGAGTGCACCAAATATATTGTAAGTTCATCTTACAAATCTCAGGAGAAAAGTTGTTAAGTTTCGAGGAGGGAAAGAGAAATTCCACTGAAGGATGCAGGGAACTAAGAACCTTGGAAGTTTTCAAGCTCAGCAAAGTTGCAGAAGAGTTTGTGCATAACTATGCAAGTAGTGTAGAAGAAGTTTGAGAATAGCTTAAGTATCAAGGAGGAAAGTTTCACTAAGTGTGAAAAAGGGTCGAGGAGTTGCCGAAGTCCTGAAGACTATGAAATTCTCCATCATTAGAGGAGACACGTGGCAGAGATCCACAGATTTCGGAGGAAAGACAAGGAGAGAATACCCGAAGAGCTGGGAATGGAAGCAATCCTAGCCTCCCATTGAGATGGGACATGTGGTGACAAGTCAACACTTCACTAATTCACAAATCAGGAAGGAAAGAGTTGGGAGAAGTATAGACTCACAAAATCTGAATTCTATATTTGATATCAATCGTTGATCATGAGGAGAATGTGGACAGTAGATTTGGTCCTGGAGAATTCATCGATTCGGGAATCGAGAAAAAGGGAGCAATAAGTTAGAAAAAAATTTGAAGCATAGACTCATGGAGATAGTTGACCCACAGTTGTAGTCTTTGGTTACATCAAATGGGGGGAGCCTAGCGTAGAGAGATAACATTCGTTGGCCTTAATATTTGAAGAGAACTAAGGAGAAGGGTATGTGGGTGCCAAAAAACTTGTGCCAAAATGGTGGAAGGGCCTATGTCAAGTTAAATTGGTTCCCATCAGGATCTCGATGAGCCATTCAACTTGATGACTTGAAGGATCCTAGAATAGGAGGTCGAGCAACTCTTTTGGAGGAAATGGGGGTCTGTGCTAGGAGTGGTATCAAAGCTAATACAAAATTGACTTTTGTAATCAAGGGAGACAGAGTGTGATACTCTATTAAGACTATTGCAAGGTGTGAAGAAGATGTTAGAAAGTCAGCTAGACTGCAGGTGAAGTACCATGGTCATTGAAGGTTAGGAGAGTGGATGAGAAGGATTCTTCCCATAGAAAAGCAAAGCGAATATGGACATGGAACCCATAGAAATCCGAACCAAGATGGAGAAGCTAGAATTTAAGATGCAGTAGGAAGCGAAGGTGCTTTGGAGATATGAGTGGCCTTTGAAAAGGACAGTTGAGTGGCATGTTCAAAATTTGTTGTCCCGAAAGAAAAAATAGGTGTTGAGGAGGTGGTTGAGATATGTCGAAAGCCTCAGTGGCAAGGGAAAGAGATCTAGAAGGAATCTTGTAAGTTTCCAAGTGGGAAATGTGAAGGGACCAGTTGATCTCGTAAACTACCATGACGGAAGAGGAGACATATTGAATTTCCAAGTGAGAAAGGGATAAGAGATGATCTCAACAGATATTTCACATCAGCAAGGAATGTTGATATATGGAAAGAAGGAAAAAGAGATGCATCATCCATATGAAGATTTAGGTAGAAATGTAAGCCATGTGAATGAAGACGATGGGAATTTAAATACGTCCACCTCTGAGGAGGAGATTCATATGAGATTTATGATCATTGGAGGAATCGAAATATTTCTACCAAATAGCCGAGGAGAGGCTATTGTATATGTTGCAGGTAGGACATAAGAACAACGAGCTGAGACTATCATGAAAAAGGAGGAACATATACTGAAGTCTGTTCCAATAGCAGGAAAGTGTCCAATTGAGTTTCTCACTGAGTGGGAGAAGGAATTAAAGTCATTGGAGGATTGGTTGGATAGTCCAAAACAAGAAAGTGGCTATCAAGATATAGCTATTCCACAGGAGACACACCAAAATGAGTTACAACTAGAGGAATATGGAATAGAACTAGTTGAAGAACTGATAGGGGTCAATCTATCAGAGGGGGTAGCTAAACAATAGTTCAGTGGTGATATTGTAGAATTTGAATATACAACAGAGTGGCTCGTTAGTGTCACAGAGGATGAAAACAACATGGGATATCAATATGGAACACCCATGAGGTGACATGAAGAGTTGCAACCGAGCAAAATGCACAAGTAAAACCAGTTGATGAAGTAGATGGAAGAGGTAATATGAGAGATAAGGGAGTTAATGTTGAGGTTAGAAGAA
Organism: Picea glauca; assembly: GCA_000966675.3. Lineage (NCBI taxonomy): Eukaryota > Viridiplantae > Streptophyta > Pinopsida > Pinales > Pinaceae > Picea > Picea glauca. The sequence goes on from JZKD02S1430727.1 coordinate 7,851, forward strand.
TAAGTTGTCAGCAAGGGGAAGATGGAAATAAGGGAACCTGCACGAGCAACAGGGGTGATGCAGCAATAGAGCAGAGGAGCAGAAAGACAACTCTAGGAGAAAGTTTGGGATCTAGGAGGATTTAAACAAAGCTAGGAAACTCATGAGTAGGAGCTCATGAATTTTCATAGTCATGGAGTATGATGTAGGAGAATCACTCCACCTCAGCACATTCCAGTTGATTAGCATGAGTAGTGCGAATTAAAGGAAGGGAGATGCATGCTCTCTCATTTCTCCTTTGAGAATATGAGCATGATCTAGAAATTTAATGTTTACAAGATGTAAGAGGCAAGTTGTCCATTCTCACAATATGAATATAAGGTCGCCATTAAGTGGTTGAAGGTAGGAGGTATTTGCATCCGATTCAGATCATATTTCCATCATTGTAATTTGCCTCTGTAGTCATGCATTTTGAATAGTGATTAGACACCACTAGTTTAGCTTGGAGGGAAGCTCGTCGAGCCCCTTTTGTATAAATTTTTATTATATGCTCGGTAGAAGCTGTTGAAGATAGAGGAGAAATCATTGTAATCCAAGCTAGGGAGGTTGATGAGAGCCGAGACTCAGTTACAGTCTAAACTCAAATATTTGTAGTTTGACATTCTTCCATTAATAGAAAAGGAACAATTTTTCTTGTTTGTCAATTTTCTGTGTGATGGATGTATGGATTTTTTGTTAAGAATTTCATTCATATGCATTTGAGTTGTAGATGTATGTTAGAAATAGTATGCAGGGATAGAATTATAACCTTCTATCTATGAGTGTGTTGGATTAAGTCTGGTTCTCTAGGACAAGTGCAAGTAGTGCGCGATAGAGGGTGGAAACTATGTAAGCTGACACAAAGAGTGTGTATCTAAAATCAGTGGAGTCAGAAGAGAAGTTGTCAGGAGGACATACTAGGATAATTCATAGAATCAAGATGAAATTTCAAGGTGGTTGGGTACCTTGGAAAGAAATAATGTGGAGGAGGAACCACATCGCAGATTTATTGAATACGCTGTAAAAATCTACCAGGAGGGCATCGATCTAGGGTGAGAGCATACAAGAAAAACACATCCTGAAGTGTTGGAATCCTTAAGTGAACCCCTGGTTCATTGAACACTCTAAGGAAGGAAGGCTTTGTAAGAGTGCATCAATAAAGGAAAGGATATGCCTTAAAACCTTTAGGAAGCTAAGGGACAAGCCATCAAGAAGCTGAGCCGAGTTCAAAAAGTGCACCAGAGATATTGTAAGTTCATCTTAAAAATATCACAAGGAAAGGCATTAAGTTTCTAGGAGGGAAAGAGAAATTCCATTGAAGGACGTAGGGAAATGAGAACCTTGGAAGTTTTCACGCCAAGCAAAGTCACAAAAGAGTCTGCGCAAAACTCCAAAAGGGGTGAAGAAGAAGCTCGAGGATAGATTAAGTCTCGAGGAATAAAGTTGCACTAAGTGTGAAAAAGGTTCAAGGACTTGTCAAAGTCCCAAAGACACTGAAATAATCCATCGTCGAAGGAGACACATGGCATAGATCCACAAATGTTTTAGGAAGAACCTTTCAGAGGAAATACAAGGAGAGAATACTCAAAGAGTTGGGAGACGAAGCAATCTTGGTCACGCATTGAGATGGGACATGTGGTGAGAAGTCAACACTTCATTGATTCACAAATTGGGAAGGAAAGATTTTGGAGAAGTATAGACACACGAAGTCCAAATTCATTATTTGGTCTCAGCCAACGATCATGAGGAGAATGTGGACCATCGATTTGGTCCTGGAGAATTCTTCGATTCGGGAATCGAGAAAAAGGGAGAAAGTAGTTTGTGAAAGTTTTGAAGCACAAAGTCATGAAGAGATTTGACCCACGGTTGTAGTTTATGGTCACATCAAAAGGGTGGATACTAGCATAGATATTTAGCATCCGTTGTCGTTAATATTTGAAGAGTTCTAACGAGAAGGGTTTGCAGGTGCCACACAACCTGCACCAAAAAGGGGCCTGTGTCAAGTTAAAATTGTTCCCATCAAGAGCTCGATGAGCCATTCGACTTGGTGACTTGAACGATCTTGGACTAGGAGGTCAAGCAACCCTTTTGGACTAAAGTGGGGTATGCACTAGGTATTCTAGACGAGCACCTAATTGATGTATTCATAGGAACTTTAAAGGATAAAATTCAACATGAGGTTCACTTTTGGTAACCCAAATAACTGAAGAATGCATTGAGGGTGGCAATAAATGTTGAAAGTAAAAATATGGATATGGCTACTAGAATGTCTACACCTAACATCTATCAAGAGAATAATGTTCCTTCTTCTAAAGCACCTCAACCTACAAGGTTGAAACCTAAACAATTGGAGGAAAGAAAATAAAAAGGTTTATGTTTTAATTGTGACAACAAGTATAGTAAGGGACATAAGTGTGGTGAGAAAAAAATATTCTACATATATTCTGAAGAGGAAGAATAACAAGAACCATCTCAAGATGAAAACGTAGAATAGAATTCTTCTGAAGAGTTGACTCCCAAAATATCATGTAATGCATCAGCTAGAATTAACACTCCTCAAACCCTCAAGATTGAAGGATATATCAAACATAAATAGGTAATAGTCCTAATTGATTTTGGTAGTACTCATAATTTCATTCACTATTATATAGCCAAATCTCTCAACTTCTTTATATATCCTGCACCAAAGTTTCAAGTAATGGTTGTATATGAAGGAACTATCAATTTCTTAGGAAAATGCAATAAGATCAATAATACTATTGGGGAATATGTAATGAATAGTCCAATGATTTCTATACCCATGGATTCCAATGGTTATAATCATTGTGAACAATGGATTTTAATTTTCAAGAACTTTTCATGAAATTTTCATTGGACGGAAAATAAATTGAGTTAAGGGGTATCACATGGAAACCCAATAAGGTGATAATATCTAATGGCATGCAGAAAATACTCAAAAAGGGGCATCAGGGTGTAATTGTACAAATATTCTTACTATATGTTCAAACATCTAAGCCATCTCTTCCCCTAGATATCCAAAGGATCATTGATAAGAATTCCAAATTATTTGAAGATATTCCCAAAGGTCTTCCATCCACTCAAAATCATGATCATGCTATTCACCTAATTCATGGGAGTGTTCCTCCTAACGTCAGGCCTTACATATACCCTTATGCCCAGAATAGTGAAATTGAGCATATGGTTGAATAAAT
>JZKD02S1430738.1:0-11080 GCA_000966675.3 Picea glauca
CAGAGCGCTGCTCGATTGGAGGTTGCCCCCTCGAAGAGGCCTGTGAACATTGCTATCTGAATCAAGTGCTATTTCTGTTCAAGTGCTATTTTTGTTGCTATTTTGTATATCATTTATGTGTATTGTGAAGATTATGCTGGATATTTTACTGTTATTCTGTTATTTCTAGCATTTCATTTCTGTTTTGCATATTTTATATATCTGGTATCTTGCAGGTCCCTTCACCAAAAAAAGCCCAAATCAAAGCCATGCTTTGACCATCTCACAAGGAAACTTATAGGCAGAAAAGGGGGGGTATAATCAGGCATGCAAAAGTTCCTGAAAAACGGGAATTTCCTTACTTACAAGGCCAAATCCCTAAGGCCCCTTGCCCTCCTAAGAAACTCAACAATTTCCCCACACCTTGGGGCTTCATCCCGGTGAATCCGACAGCCATGGACAACCCGATACTGTACTAAATCACCTCACCTACAGTTGCAAAACATGGAAGCAATCAAAGAGCCTTTGGAATGGCACAAACCCCAAAGAAAAATGGTGATGTGGCACATTGATTTTGTCTTTTTATGAAAAATGACTTTTTGTAATATGTAGTCTCGCATAAGTTTACTTTTGGCATGTATACATTGTAATTAAAGGGTCAAATCAAATCTGATTTGATTCCCTTTTTGGATAAGGTTCTCTTTAGGATAAGATCCCTTTTGGATAAGATACCTTTTGGATAGGATTATTTTTTGAAAAAAGACAAAAAGACTTTAGGGTTGGTCCACTTGTGACTTTTCCAAAAGTGATAAGTGTCTTGTGACCTAACCCTAAGCCTTCACCTCTCCTTTATAAATAAGAGGGTTGACATTGTAAAAAAAGGAGGATGAATATAGTAGAAAAGCTCTGCTGAAAGTTTCCAAGACTCTTTATGTGTGTAATACTTGTTAGATTTTATTTGTTGGATGTGTCACTTCTTGGTTAAGGGTTGAAGAGTAGAAGTAAATGCTTGTTATGTTAGCTATCTCCAGGAGGGATTGGTTAGCTAGGTGTTTTTTGTTGCTTCCTCGGGTTTAACTTGTTTGATTTCATTTTCTAACAGCATGGTTTAACTTGTTTGATCTGTTTTAGTGCAGATTTTCTGAAGTGCTCAGTTGTTTTCAGCTTTAGCTAGTAATTTGGAGTCCTAGGGCCCCTTAGGACAACCCTCAAATAAGATTCTTAGTTGGCTGTTCATACTTGTTTGCTTCCTTATTTCGTTCATGTATATTTTTGTCATGTTTTCCTATCATTAACCTTGCTGTCCCAAATAGGAAAATTGGTCATTTTGGTCAATTTCCCCCCACAGGACAACCATCTTATTTGGATATTATATATCTTTTATGTGCAAATTTCTGTTACATTTAATTCAGTTTTTTCATATCTAAATACTAAAATTTCGTTGTTTTTCTGCAAGGACATAATCATTCACCTACTATGTTTCTCCTAAGTGGTTAGGGACAACCCGAAGACCTGTTTGAGGCAAAGGGGCTAGCAGGGAAGTGGAGAAAAACATCAAATTTGATCAGTAAATCTACCCGATCACTCTCATATTCACATTATATATCACTTTCACTCATCCCAAATTTTTTGGAACACATACCCATGTTGATATGCTTTGCTTGTGTAGACATCTTGAGTGGTTTACTTGTGAATTTATGTTCATAAAATTTGATCTATACTTGCGTAGATAATCATCACAATTTATGCATTTCAAACACTAAACTTCCAATCCCCATACAAGGAATTAGTTGGGGCTTTCATGCACATGGCGGCCTTGCCGCTCACAAAGAGCCTCAATCCATTCCTTTGGGCTGAATGGTGTAATTGTTACTTGTAATTAGTTAATCTTGTCATATTTTCATTGACTAATCTACAGGTGGATACCCCTAAAGGGGCCATACAAAAATCAACAAGCTAAATACACGCTAAAATCCAAAAAACACTTGAAAACAATTCAGGGGTCCACCCCATACACTAAAAACAAACTTATACTATTTAGCTACATACATATACGTATTATTTAACTGTGGAATATATGTCATATATCTATTTACTTGTTTTTTGTATATAGTTTTAGATAGATTTCAAATTCAGTAACCAGGAGGCACGCTTGTGAAAGCAAGACATGACCTCACCATGTGGATGGCCTGGTATTTCATTTCAACAATTTCAATTTTATAGGATATTAAGATTCAAAGCCAGGGAGTTTTCATCCGGAGCCCCTCAGAAGCTGTCTCATTAGTCTAAATCACGTGGTCTTTCCTTAGTACCACATGATCAAGGAGTTGATTAGCTTAGCTTGGTTGGAACACTACTCTGCTTGGGTAAGCTCAGGAAAAAATTCCTTTAGGGGGGTCCTGGGCCTCTTCCTTTTCGAAGGTATCCTTCTTCCATCCAAGTGTCTTTAAGAGCCCAAAAGCGTTAGTGATGAGAAGTGGCTAATCCCTACTTCTCTGAACTGCATGGGGCACTCTTGAACCTAACCATCGTGGTCTACTAAGACTACTCTTCTTATACTAGTTGGCATAGTTCCATGATGTGTTTGCTTGATCAGGATAACCTTCAAAGCAGTGTGGTGGCCAAGGCATGTGTTAATAACAAAAAATCACTAATAAAATACATTTAAAGTTAACCTTTCGTCAGTCCACCCCTCACCCATGAACTGAAAACTAAAGTTGTGAATACTTTCCCTTATATAATAGTTGTAACAACTTGTAAAAAGGTTGTTCATTCCCTTTTACAACCCCCTTTTTTATTTGACGATCTTCCGGGATCACTTCCTGGGTCACCCTGGGGGGTATCAAGCCATTTTGGGCTTCTTTCCCTGTCTTAAAAGATTCAAACAAATTGCTGTTCACAATTTACAACCAACTAAAAGGACTTGAATGTGTCTTTTAAGCTCACGTTTCACCCTTGTATTGCACTCTTTCACTTGAGTCATCCATTGGTTAATTGTCCAGGAAACTGGTTTACCCCGGGGACCCATTCTGGGCCATTTTCCAACGCTTTAAGGGACCGAAAAAATCGTTGTTCGCTTTATTTAGTTTGTTGTCCAAAAAATCAATGAGCTTATTTTCATCCTATTGTCCATAATTTTCACCCCTTAGGCCATTATGGCCATCTAGGAAGCTGAGGGAGGACAACACCCATGGTGGGTGGTCTTGAGAAAGACTTTATGTAAGTCTTTCACCTCTCCTTTTTCCCCTTCATTACCGCCTCATGTGAAGGACCATATGAGGTGAGGGTAGTCTCTGCCTTGTGCCGAGCTATCAAAAACATTGTAACCAGATTCACAACTGGATAGGTAGGATTTGTCTCAACAAACATATTTTTATTATAACACGTCTCCTTTTTCTGGCGACCATACTGGGGAGCTTGCAATTCTCTTTAGTTTTTCTCGTATCCCAAACTTGTACCGAGTATTGTACCCAAATTGTTTGGGGTATTTTTATGACTTATTGACAAAAGTTTGTGGCAAGGTCCTTCAGGGTTCTTGTGGAATTTTCTTTGGTACTTGTTATAGTTCAGTTCCCTTTCAAATTTTGGTTCATCTGGGACTCATAAATACCATCGAGTTTTCCTTTTCTTTTGCCTTGTCTGTGCTTGATTCTACTTGTTCGAACTCATGTGGGAAGTTATAAATATGTCATACTTTACCTTCCACTTTTAGAAGAACGAAAACAAAGCTTTGTTTATATTTAGTTTAACCTATATCATTTCAGAAAGAGTAGGGTTGTTGGTGTGATATATCTCTTTTCATCAAAGTACTTACTTGATCCCTTTGTAAGCTAGGAGGCTGGAAGCATCCTAAGACTAGGGAAACAATGTCCCCCAGGAATACAAGAAATCAAAGTTTGCAAAAGAAAACAAGTAGAGATTCACATACATATGGGAAACCATGGAAATGCGTTACACCTTCCGTGTGAGCTGAGTCACCCTCTTCCTCTTCTCCTATTCAAATCTCTTCACTAAAGAAAGATTTATTCAATTCAACAACAATTACTAATCCTCAGGTTGTTCCTCCAGTCATTCCAACAACTGTTGGTGTCCCTCCCATAGTTGTTCCAATGGAAATGCCATGGAAACCTTAGACTCCTTTGAGGTTGATCCGACCTCTTCATGACATACTTGCAGATTCCCCAAACAGGCTTCCTAAGTTTAGTGGCACTGGTACATTGAGTGCCGAGAAACATATACAAAATTTCTATGATGCATTAGCACTCATGGACATAACAATTACCGATGTCATCATTAGACATTTTGTAAGAACCTTTGAGGGTGAAGCAGCGAGATGGTATCACTTGCTTCCCAATGATAGTATCCCAGACTGGGACACTATGATCTAAGAATTCAAGAAACATTTCCAAGGGGCAGATGATGTGGCTTCTCTACTCAGGGATTTCACAACCATATCCATCCATGAGGGGGAGAAAATTCGAAAATTTAATCAACGCTTTACCTCGACCTTGAATCAGATCCCAACTACTTCCCAAACATCTGGGAATAATTTGTTCCATTACTACATGACCGTTATGAATCCAAATGTAAGGTATATATTGAAAGATAAATCAATACAAACTTTAGAGGCGGCCAAGGCTAGTGCCCTAGAAATTGAGAGAAACATGGAGGAATCCGGTATGATTTCCTCACCTTTAGCTCAACCCCATTTTAACGAGAGTCCTAGGAATGAGGTACCTCGAAACGAGGGCCCTCGGTATGAACCTCCACCTGCCCAAAATTAGAGGATTGAAGAAAGGGAAAGTTCTGAAATGCTCAAGTTGTTAATGAACATGAAAAACCAAATACTTTCCCTTAATTGAAAGGTGAATGACTTGCAGTTTATTGCTCCTGCGAGGCCAAGGCCTCCTTTCCCTCCTACAACTCCTCCTAGGCAACATGCTGATGAGGTGGATTGGTGAAACCTTAGCCAAGACTTCCATGATCCCGAGTATTGTTACTCGTATACACGTCACCTGGAATTGTCTAAAACAGGCAAAGCCCCTCTACCTCTAGTGAAAAACAAGCTTGCATCCACTTCCCAAAATGACCAAGTTAACATGGAAGATTCGATTCCTTGCGATGAGGATCCTCTTGCTTTTAGAATATTTGCTGTAGAAACTAGGAGTCAGGCCCCTAAAACCAGTCCGCAAGGGGTGGGAGGGACCAAAATCGATCCCAAGGACAATGAAAAAGGCAAACTTCCTGCGAATGGTAGATTACCTTCCTTTACAAGGAACAGGGTTCTGTGGACTCCAAACAAGGTAAATTTGCCTAATAATCCACCACCCTGTTTCCCAACACTGGTACCTTATAACGTTGTTGAAGATCTCGCGAAGGTCCCTACCCACGTGAAATTATTAGATTCTCTTAGATTCTCTTAGAACCTTTCACGTGTTCTACAAGAACCTCCTACTCCACGAATGGAACAGAGAGTTCATCTTTCCAAAGAGTCCTCTTCTCAACCTAAGGAAGCATATGGTGTTATTGATTTAGACCCTAGGGATCCTCCTTTCTGTATATCAATTTTTATTTCTGATTTTTTGCTCCATAACTGTGTCACTGACACAAGGGTGAGGCACAATGTCATGCCCCTTTGAGTCATGAGAAGACTGGGTCTTGAATGCATAGGCCCATGTAAATATCTGTTAGCTTTGGATTCAAGGACTGCAGAAACCATTGGTTACATCAAGGACATCTCTATTATTTTCAACCAAGCTCTGGATGTGATCATTCTCATAAACTTGATGGTAGTAGATATACTTGAAGCATATGGCATGCTTTTAGGGAGGGAGTGGTCCATCAAAGTAAAAAAGGGTTTTTACTTCATGGAATGAACCCACTTCACCTTTCCTCATAAAGGTGTTGAAGTTGTCATTAGGAGGGAGACAAAATACTGAGAGCAGGTTGTACTTGCTTCCTACAATACAAAACATACGTCTTTTCAAGATATAGGTATGGGTACGTACACTGTGTTATCTGAGGAAGATGCACATGTCCCTCCTTCTGAATTGGAAGAAATGGCGTGGAGTATGGATTTTGACGGTGCTAAATCCAAGCACGGATCTGGGGCTGGGGTCCTATTGTGTGATCCCAAGGTGAAGGAAATCCCTTTCTCTTTTCGATTAGAATTCCCTAACACTAATAATATGGCTGAATATGAAGCGTTAGTTCAAGGCCTCCAAAAGGCCTTAGACTTAGGAATTTTCCATTTGTTGGTAAGCAAAGATTTTGAATTGGTTGTGAATCAAATTAGAGGTAAATATGAAGTTCATAACCCACATCTCAAACAATACCACAGAAGGGCTAAGGAACTTATTGAGAAGTTCTTATCTTTCAACATTCAATCTATACTTAGGGCCGCAAACCATGTAGCTGATACTTTGGCCTTGGCTGGTTCTTGCTTCACTTTGGATTTCGTAAGGTCTATCGAAGATATAAAGGTCCAAATTTTACATAGATCTGCATTACCTGATAATGTTGACTCTTGGCAAGTTTTTGATACTAATGAAAAAATTTTTAGATTCCTTCAAAGCAAGGAGGAATTCGAAGATTTATATATCAAGCATGATTTGGAAGAGGAAACCGGGGACATAATCCAATTGAAGACAAATAAGATTCCCCCTAGTTTGTCTATACTGGAATCCATGTTTGATTCCAATGATGGCACTACCTATGCACCTAGTATTGATAGTGAATCTGTTAGGAAGGTGTGGGAAGCCATCCCTATAAACGCGGGAACTGAGAAAGATCCAAAACTAGTATATATGGGGTCATAGTGTTCTCCTTTCAAGATTTATCAATTCACGGAACTCTTGACAGAGTTCAAAGATGTTTTTGCTTGGTCCTACTAAGATCTCGAGGTTTTCGATATGTAGGAGATAGTCCATGCCATACCCATAATCCATGATTCAAAACCTTACAGATAGAGACAAAGAAAGAACAACCCTACTTTGGAACAAACTATTAAATATGAATTAGACAAGATGGAAGCATCCGGGGTCATATAGCATGTACGTTACTCACAATGGGTATCTAAATTGGTTCTCATTAGGAAGAAAAATGGTGATATTCATTTGCGTGTCGACTTTTGACATTTGAATAAGGTGTCCATAAAAGGAAACTACCCTGTTCCACCAATGGAAGAGATCCTCCAACAAGTCTCTAAGTCTCAAATGATGTCCCTTTTAGATGGTTTCTCCGGTTACAATCAGATAGCCCTCAAGCCTTCCGATAGTTACAAAACCACCTTCACTACACGTTGGGGCACATATGCATATAACAAAATGCCTTTTGGCTTGATTAATGTTGGGAACACCTTTCAACATGCCATGGCCATTTCTTTCAAAGACTTATTGGGTAAGATGATTATTGTCTACTTCGACGATCTCACAGTCTTTTCCAAAGAACGAAGTAGTCATTTTGATCACCTCAGGCAGGTTCTTCTTAGATGTCATAAATTTGGCATATCTTTAAATCCTAAGAAGACCATTTTTGGTGTTATGGAGGGAAACGTTTTGGGTCACATCCTCTCTCGAGAGTGGTAGCAATAAAAAATCTTCCCTTACCTACTAATAAAAAATAAATGCAATCTTTCTTTGGAAAGAGAAACGTCCTGAGATGCTTCATTCCTGATTTTGCCCAAGTAGTCAAACCTCTAAATCAGCTTATGAAGAAGGACATTCAGTTCAAATGGGATCCCCCTACTCATCAGGATTTTGAATCCATTAGGAAATCCATTGATTCTACCTCTCTGTTAATCAGTCCTAATCCCTCTAAGGACTTTGTCATGTACACTAATTCATCATAGGAGACAATTTTTGCAATCTTATTTCAAAAGGATCATGAGGAAAATCTTAGGCCAATTGCCTTTGTAAGACAAAATTCGAAGACACACCAACTAAACTATTATACATTGGAGAAACATGGTTATTCTTTCTATAAAGCCTTGGAACAATTTCGACATTACATCCAAGGCTACAAAGTTCAGGTTTTTGTGCCTACATCTCTCTTAGTCACTGCCTTGAATCAAACCGAATTGCATAGTAAGTGGTTCAAATGTATCATGCACATGCAAGAGTACGACTTGGAAATTAAATCGACAAAAATTATAAGGGGAACAAGGCTAGATAAATTTCTAACCCAATCCCACCCCTTGGTCATAGCTGAACCACCTCAAGTAGATGAATTGATTTCTTTCGAAGAACTGGTTAATGAAATTGAGTTAGCCTCACAACCATGGTATCAACTTATCGTATATTTTCTAATCAATGGTGTGTGCCCACCAGACATGGATACTAAAGCCAAAAGAACACTTCATTTACAAGTTGTTCGATATGTTTTACAGGACCAAATCCTTGACCTAAGAAACCTTGATGGGGTTTTGTCACAATGCTTGACTCCTGACCAAGCCCAAATGACACTTGAACAATGCCATTCCAGGGTTTGTGGAGGTCAATTTTCAGCCAAAACCACTGCAACAAAAGTTTTACATGCAGGTTACTTTTGTCCTTCACTCCAAAAAGATGCTCATTTACTAGTGCGAAAATGCAAATCTTGCCAACGCTTCACTGGGAAGAAAAAGTTAGCTGCCTTGCCTCTTAGGCCTATTGAAGTCCAAGTCCCTTTCACAAGATGGGGCATGGACTTTATTGGGCCAGTTTCACCGCTTTCCAGCACTGGTCACATATTCATTTTAACAACTATCGACTACTTTACAAATTGGGCTGAAGCAATTGCTCTTAGGAATGCCATGAGTCAGCAGGTGTCAGAATTCATTGAATGCAACATTTTATCCCGTTTTGGAACCCTTGCTGAGAAATTAACTAATAATGGATAAGATTTCATGTATGATGTCATGCTCCACCTTGGTGTTACATATGTCATCCAACTTTTTCAATCTTCCACCTATTACCCCCAAGGTAATGGATTGGCCGAATCCACAAATAAAAATCTGATTCAGATCCTTAAGAGGACAGTCAAGGATAACAAATGTGATTGGCACACAAATCTAAAATTTATTTTATGGGTTGATTGTATAACCCCTAATACATCAATGGGTCAAAGTCCTTACACTCTAGTGTATGGAGCCCCTGCAGTCCTGCCCATTCAATTACAAATTCCATCCTTGAGGTTGACTATTGCTGAGGCAGAAGCTGATTTCCAACCTTTACAACATCGTTTAGACACACTCATCGAACTAGAAGAGGTAAGAAAGGACACATTCCAACACCTCCAAAATAAGAAAGACATTGTTAAACATTCCTTCGATAAAAGAGACACAATGGTAAATTACAAATTAGGATATGATGTCTTAATGTGGGACAAAGCACATGAGGCCCCATCCAAACATTTCAAGTTTGATTCTTTATGGTTGGGTCCTTACACAATCTATGAGGTTTTAGGGACAAATGATTTCAGATTAAAATCCTTGGATGGCGAACCACTTCAATTCCTTGTGAATGGTCGTCACCTAAAGTTATTTTACTCCTGAGAGACCTCGTCATCTTGTACATAAGTCACCACTTGTTCTTTTTCTGTTTGTATGTATTCATTGTTGCTGATTTTCCTTCTTGTATGTATTTGATGTTGCCTTTTTTATTCTTGTATATATCCCCTTGGTTTCAATCTTGAGCCTTTTTTCCTGCTTGGTTTCAATTTTGAGTCTTTTTTCTTGTTTGGTTTCAATTTTGGAGTATAAGCCCCTTTTTGATTTTTTCCCTTAGTTTTGGTCTTTTCAATTTTTAGTGTCATAGGTTGTCTTCTTTTGGTTTGTTTGGTGTTCAATGGGAAGGGTATTTTTCTTATTGTTGGATGGCTATTTGAAAAGAATGAACTCCTAGGATCCCTTTTATCATACTTGGAATTTTGGGAAACTTTGTCTTAATGTTATCTTAAATAGGAGTAAAACTGATTGTTGTTTAATCAAAGTTAGTGGGGAAAGTCTAAGGAGGTGGCATATCATTCTCTGGGGAAGCTGAAAACCATGATGGCATGATGGCTTACATAGCTATGTGATTGCAACTGCACTTTACCTGACCACCTACAATTTGATTTTTTCCAAGCAACGATCGTTTTTCCTACAAAGTTCCATCACTTGTAAGCACTTGATATTTCAACACCTACTTCCAAAGGTTTTTATATTTATTTACTCCCTTGTTTGACTGGTTTGCTTGCTAGTGTTTCTCCAATGGGTCTTTGATTTCAAAAAATCCCCATTTTATTGTTTGTGTGTCGAGAATCGAAGGTATGCATGAGACTTTGTGTTGAGTGAAGGTTCACCTTAAGCCTCGATTCTCAAATTTAAACCATAATCTAGGTGAGGGACCCGTGTCACTTGGGCCACATTGCTCAACAAAACTCGGGTCATTATTCCCATTCTTCTATCTTATGTGAATCTCAGTATACATTCTGCTGTATATATTTACTGGACTGCTTTCATTCTTCGGTTATCCCTAATGTGAATAATGGTCCTTATACTACAATTGAATCCCCCCCTCACCCAAATCGGTCACTTTGAAAGTATAAATTTCCATCGAGTATTATCTCCTATCACACGGGTGATCCCATTGTTCTACATGCTTTGGAAGGAATTTCTCCTCCAACACCAAAAATGTTGACCCAAAAATCTGCTCTGGGCTCAACATGGTATTTTACACAATCATTGCTCCACAAACTTCCCTTGGTGCTTGTCGAGCTGCAGATATACCATGTAAATCAACATTTAATTGTCAACCCGAGAAGGTAGACTTAGAGGAACTAGCACAGGAAATGCAGGGCTGAAGAGGGGGTTTAAAGGATGCCAAGCTAATCTCTGAACTGCTAAGAGAAACTCGCTGGAAGAAGCTACTGTACTCTACTCTACTCTGCACTACTGGTACTACTCTGTACTAATCGGTACTACTCGGTACAAACCGGTACTGTTCGGTATATGCATGTAAAAGATAAACTGAAAACAACTAAGTTCTGGCTACTTATCACTCCACACAACTCAACAACCTTCTATGAAACTCTCTATTGTAGTCAAATAGAACTTCTCTATCTCATGAGATATCCAGGCTAG
>JZKD02S1430749.1:0-11080 GCA_000966675.3 Picea glauca
ATTTATTCAACCATATGCTCAATTTCACTATTCTGGGCATAAGGGTATATGTAAGGCCTGACGTTAGGAGGAACACTCCCATGAATTAGGTGAATAGCATGATCATGATTTTGAGTGGATGGAAGACCTTTGGGAATATCTTCAAATAATTTGGAATTCTTATCAATGATCCTTTGGATATCTAGGGGAAGAGATGGCTTAGATGTTTGAACATATAGTAAGAATATTTGTACAATTACACCCTGATGCCCCTTTTTGAGTATTTTCTGCATGCCATTAGATATTATCACCTTATTGGGTTTCCATGTGATACCCCTTAACTCAATTTATTTTCCGTCCAATGAAAATTTCATGAAAAGTTCTTGAAAATTAAAATCCATTGTTCACAATGATTATAACCATTGGAATCCATGGGTATAGAAATCATTGGACTATTCATTACATATTCCCCAATAGTATTATTGATCTTATTGCATTTTCCTAAGAAATTGATAGTTCCTTCATATACAACCATTACTTGAAACTTTGGTGCAGGATATATAAAGAAGTTGAGAGATTTGGCTATATAATAGTGAATGAAATTATGAGTACTACCAAAATCAATTAGGACTATTACCTATTTATGTTTGATATATCCTTCAATCTTGAGGGTTTGAGGAGTGTTAATTCTAGCTGATGCATTACATGATATTTTGGGAGTCAACTCTTCAGAAGAATTCTATTCTACGTTTTCATCTTGAGATGGTTCTTGTTATTCTTCCTCTTCAGAATATATGTAGAATATTTTTTTCTCACCACACTTATGTCCCTTACTATACTTGTTGTCACAATTAAAACATAAACCTTTTTATTTTCTTTCCTCCAATTGTTTAGGTTTCAACCTTGTAGGTTGAGGTGCTTTAGAAGAAGGAACATTATTCTCTTGATAGATGTTAGGTGTAGACATTCTAGTAGCCATATCCATATTTTTACTTTCAACATTTATTGCCACCCTCAATGCATTCTTCAGTTATTTGGGTTACCAAAAGTGAACCTCATGTTGAATTTTATCCTTTAAAGTTCCTATGAATACATCAATTAGGTGCTCGTCTAGAATACCTAGTGCATACCCCACTTTAGTCCAAAAGGGTTGCTTGACCTCCTAGTCCAAGATCGTTCAAGTCACCAAGTCGAATGGCTCATCGAGCTCTTGATGGGAACAATTTTAACTTGACACAGGCCCCTTTTTGGTGCAGGTTGTGTGGCACCTGCAAACCCTTCTCGTTAGAACTCTTCAAATATTAACGACAACGGATGCTAAATATCTATGCTAGTATCCACCCTTTTGATGTGACCATAAACTACAACCGTGGGTCAAATCTCTTCATGACTTTGTGCTTCAAAACTTTCACAAACTACTTTCTCCCTTTTTCTCGATTCCCGAATCGAAGAATTCTCCAGGACCAAATCGATGGTCCACATTCTCCTCATGATCGTTGGCTGAGACCAAATAATGAATTTGGACTTCGTGTGTCTATACTTCTCCAAAATCTTTCCTTCCCAATTTGTGAATCAATGAAGTGTTGACTTCTCACCACATGTCCCATCTCAATGCGTGACCAAGATTGCTTCGTCTCCCAACTCTTTGAGTATTCTCTCCTTGTATTTCCTCTGAAAGGTTCTTCCTAAAACATTTGTGGATCTATGCCATGTGTCTCCTTCGACGATGGATTATTTCAGTGTCTTTGGGACTTTGACAAGTCCTTGAACCTTTTTCACACTTAGTGCAACTTTATTCCTCGAGACTTAATCTATCCTCGAGCTTCTTCTTCACCCCTTTTGGAGTTTTGCGCAGACTCTTTTGTGACTTTGCTTGGCGTGAAAACTTCCAAGGTTCTCATTTCCCTACGTCCTTCAATGGAATTTCTCTTTCCCTCCTAGAAACTTAATGCCTTTCCTTGTGATATTTTTAAGATGAACTTACAATATCTCTGGTGCACTTTTTGAACTCGGCTCAGCTTCTTGATGGCTTGTCCCTTAGCTTCCTAAAGGTTTTAAGGCATATCCTTTCCTTTATTGATGCACTCTTACAAAGCCTTCCTTCCTTAGAGTGTTCAATGAACCAGGGGTTCACTTAAGGATTCCAACACTTCAGGATGTGTTTTTCTTGTATGCTCTCACCCTAGATCGATGCCCTCCTGGTAGATTTTTACAGCGTATTCAATAAATCTGCGATGTGGTTCCTCCTCCACATTATTTCTTTCCAAGGTACCCAACCACCTTGAAATTTCATCTTGATTCTATGAATTATCCTAGTATGTCCTCCTGACAACTTCTCTTCTGACTCCACTGATTTTAGATACACACTCTTTGTGTCAGCTTACATAGTTTCCACCCTCTATCGCGCACTACTTGCACTTGTCCTAGAGAACCAGACTTAATCCAACACACTCATAGATAGAAGGTTATAATTCTATCCCTGCATACTATTTCTAACATACATCTACAACTCAAATGCATATGAATGAAATTCTTAACAAAAAATCCATACATCCATCACACAGAAAATTGACAAACAAGAAAAATTGTTCCTTTTCTATTAATGGAAGAATGTCAAACTACAAATATTTGAGTTTAGACTGTAACTGAGTCTCGGCTCTCATCAACCTCCCTAGCTTGGATTACAATGATTTCTCCTCTAGCTTCAACAGCTTCTACTGAGCATATAATACAAATTTATACAAAAGGGGCTCGACGAGCTTCCCTCCAAGCTAAACTAGTGGTGTCTAATCACTATTCAAAATGCATGACTACAGAGGCAAATTACAATGATGGAAATATGATCTAAATCGGATGCAAATCCCTCCTACCTTCAACCACTTAATGGAGACCTTATATTCATATTGTGAGAATGGACAGCTTGCCTCTTACATCTTGTAAACATTAAATTTCTAGATCGTGCTCATATTCTCAAAGGAGAAATGAGAGAGCATGCATCTCCCTTTCTTTAATTCGCACTACTCATGCTAATCAACTGGAATGTGCTGAGGTGGAGTGATTCTCCTACATCATACTCCATGACTATGAAAATTCATGAGCTCCTACTCATGAGTTTCCCAGCTCTGTTTAAATCCTCCTAGATCCCAAACTTTCTCCTGGAGTTGTCTTTCTGCTCCTCTGCTCTATTGCTGCATCACCCCTGTTGCTCGTGTAGGTTCCCTTATTTCCATATTCCCCTTGCTGACAACTTATTCTTCTGACCTCAAGATCAACTCCCTTATCTCTCATATTACCTCTTCCATCTACTTCATCAACTGGTTTTACTTGTGCATTTTTCTCGGTTGCAACTCTTCATGTCACCTCATGGGTGTTCCATATTGATATCCCATGTTGTTTTCATCCTCTGTGACACTAACGAGCCACTCTATTGTATATTCAAATTCTACAATATCACCACTGAACTATTGTTTAGCTACCCCCTCTAATAGATTGACCCCTATCAGTTCTTCAACTAGTTCTATTCCATATTCCTCTAGATGTAACTCATTTTGGTGTGTCTCCTCTGGAATAGCTATATCTTGATAGCCACTTTCTTGTTTTGGACTATCCAACCAATCCTCCAATGACTTTAATTCCTTCTCCCACTCAGTGAGAAACTCAATTGGACACTTCCCTTCTATTGGAACAAACTTCAGTATATGTTCCTCCTTTTTCATGATAGTCTCAGCTCGTTGTTCTTATGTCCTACCTGCAACATATACACTAGCCTCTCCTCGGCTATTTGGCAGAAATATTTCGATTCCTCCAATGATCATAAATCTCATATGAATATCCTCCTCAGAGGTGGACGTATTTAAATTCTCATCGTCTTCATTCACATGGCTTACATTTCTACCTAAATCTTCATATGGATGATGCATCTCTTTTTCCTTCTTTCCATATATCAACATTCCTTGCTGATGTGAAATATCTGTTGAGATCATCTCTTATCCCTTTCTCACTTGGAAATTCAATATGTCTCCTCTTCCGTCATGGTAGTTTACGAGATCAACTGGTCCCTTCACATTTCCCACTTGGAAACTTACAAGATTCCTTCTAGATCTCTTTCCCTTGCCACTGAGGCTTTCGACATATCTCAACCACCTCCTCAACACCTATTTTTTCTTTCGGGACAACAAATTTTGAACATGCCACTCAACTGTCCTTTTCAAAGGCCACTCATATCTCCAAAGCACCTTCGCTTCCTACTGCATCTTAAATTCTAGCTTCTCCATCTTGGTTCGGATTTCTATGGGTTCCATGTCCATATTCGCTTTGCTTTTCTATGGGAAGAATCCTTCTCATCCACTCTCCTAACCTTCAATGACCATGGTACTTCACCTGCAGTCTAGCTGACTTTCTAACATCTTCTTCACACCTTGCAATAGTCTTAATAGAGTATCACACTCTGTCTCCCTTGATTACAAAAGTCAATTTTGTATTAGCTTTGATACCACTCCTAGCACAGACCCCCATTTCCTCCAAAAGAGTTGCTCGACCTCCTATTCTAGGATCCTTCAAGTCATCAAGTTGAATGGCTCATCGAGATCCTGATGGGAACCAATTTAACTTGACATAGGCCCTTCCACCATTTTGGCACAAGTTTTTTGGCACCCACATACCCTTCTCCTTAGTTCTCTTCAAATATTAAGGCCAACGAATGTTATCTCTCTACGCTAGGCTCCCCCCATTTGATGTAACCAAAGACTACAACTGTGGGTCAACTATCTCCATGAGTCTATGCTTCAAATTTTTTTCTAACTTATTGCTCCCTTTTTCTCGATTCCCGAATCGATGAATTCTCCAGGACCAAATCTACTGTCCACATTCTCCTCATGATCAACGATTGATATCAAATATAGAATTCAGATTTTGTGAGTCTATACTTCTCCCAACTCTTTCCTTCCTGATTTGTGAATTAGTGAAGTGTTGACTTGTCACCACATGTCCCATCTCAATGGGAGGCTAGGATTGCTTCCATTCCCAGCTCTTCGGGTATTCTCTCCTTGTCTTTCCTCCGAAATCTGTGGATCTCTGCCACGTGTCTCCTCTAATGATGGAGAATTTCATAGTCTTCAGGACTTCGGCAACTCCTCGACCCTTTTTCACACTTAGTGAAACTTTCCTCCTTGATACTTAAGCTATTCTCAAACTTCTTCTACACTACTTGCATAGTTATGCACAAACTCTTCTGCAACTTTGCTGAGCTTGAAAACTTCCAAGGTTCTTAGTTCCCTGCATCCTTCAGTGGAATTTCTCTTTCCCTCCTCGAAACTTAACAACTTTTCTCCTGAGATTTGTAAGATGAACTTACAATATATTTGGTGCACTCCTTGCGCTCATCTTACCTTCTCGATGGATTCTCCCTTAGCTTCCTGAAGTTTTTAAGGCATCTCCTTTGCTTTGTCACTGCACTCTTGCAAATCCTTCCTTCCTTAGAGATTTTAACAACCCTGGGGTTCTGTTAAGGATTTCAACACTTCAAAATCTGTTGTTCTTGTATGCTCTCACACTAGCTCGATGCCCTCCTATCATATTTTTATAGAGTATTCAATAAATTTGCAGTGTGGTTACTCCTCCACAGTATTTCTTTCAAAGGTGCACAACCACCTTGAAATTTCCTCCTAATTCTATGAATTATCCTAGTATGCTCTCCTAGAAACTTCTCCTCTGACTCCACTGAGTTCAGAAATGCACTCTTTGCATTGGATAACAAAGTTTCCACCCTTTGTCATCCACTCCCTGCACTTAGCCTAGAGAACCAGACTTAATCCAACAGACTCATAGATAGAAGGTTATAATTCTATCCCTGCACATGATTTCTAACATACATGTACATATCAAGTGCATACGAATGACATTCTTAACAAAACATCCATACATCCATTACACAAAAAATTGACAAATAGGAAAAATTGTTTCGTTTCTATTAATGGCAGAATGTCAAATTACAAATATTTGAGTCCAGACTATAACTGAGTCTCGACTCTAATCAAACTCCCTAACTTAGCTTAAAATGATTTCTCCTCTAGCTTCAACAACTTCTACTAGGCATGAAATAGAAATATTTATACAAGCATGGCTCGATGTGCTTCCCTCCAAGATAAAATAGTGGTGTCTAATCACCATTCAAAAGTCTTGACTACCGAGGCATATTCCAATGATCGAAATCTGATCTAAATCAGATGAATATCCTTCCTACCATCAACCACTTAATGGCAACCTTATCTCCAACTTGTGCGAAGGCACAAGTTGGCTCTTCCAGCTTGTCAACATTTAATTCCTGGATCAAGCTCAAATTCTCAAAGGAAAAATAAGAGAGCACGCCTCTCCCTTCCTTAAATTCACACTACTCGTGCTAATTAGTTGGCATGTGCTGAGGTGGATTGATTCTCCTGCATCAATACCCATTACCTTTATATTCAATCTTTGGAATTTATCAATGTTCTCTGCAACTGAACCATTTCTCTTGAGATTTATAAATTGGCTACATAAGGTATTTCTCCCTGCATCCTCATAGTGTTCTATCATTTATTCCATGAAAATTGCCCAAGTGACAAGTGATTTGTGAGAAAAAATCCATCGATACCATGAAAATTGATTGATTTCTAAATATAAATAAACAATTCATATCTTTTGTGTATTTGGCACATCATGTAGATCAAAGAATTGTTCCATCTAAAGTATCCATGTGATTGGATCCTTTCCATAATACTTCCTCGTATCTATCTTAGGAAAGTGGTCGGTCTTCAACCCAAAGTTGGATTTTATCCAGTCTTGACTCATGTTCCTTGTGTCCTCATCATGAATTTCATGGGATACATTTTCACTTTAAGGTGTCCTCTCTATTAAGAAATGTTTCAATCCTTCCATGATCTCCCTTTTTAAGCCATCCATCTTAGTATCCATTATTTCCTCCAAATTAGCTTCAATTGAATCCATTATCCCTTGTAGTTCATATTTTGTTAATGTATTCTTTTGTAAATCATTTATGTCTCTACCCATTTATTCACCTTCATCAAGAGTCCAAGTAGGATTTTCTGGAGGCATATTTTGTGTATAAGTTCCCTTTATTGGTGGCATGTTTCCCAAGTATCACTTTTAAACCTTGTATTCGATATGGTTCTTCTAGATGATCTTTCTTTTGCTATATCTCCAAAATTTCAGGCCTTCTCGGTCTAAAAAAATATTTGTTTAGTTCTCAGAATACCTCTTCTCTGTAGTTCCATAGGTCTGATCAAAATTGGATGTGCCAAGTGGAAGTTATGGTAACTTCCCCACACCTTGCTAATTTTGTCCCTTCCAAGAGATTGTACTTGTAAAGTGGCCTAAGAGAAAAATATTTGATATTTGATTCTAAAAATTGTACCAAATATAATACCAACTATCCATTATCCAATGCAACTGGTCTCACTTAATTTGGATACTAACTGAAGAAGATATCATTATTTTACCTGAAAGACATTTTTTATACTAGTTAATATGACTAGTCATATACCCTATATTGCATAGGGTGTATCTAAAAAATTAGGATGACTCGGAAGATGAATGTTTTATCAAAACTACCTTCATAATTTCTATTAATATCATCCTAGTTGTAGGGTTTGAAACGTTACAGAAAAAAAATTAGTGCAAATTCCTTGATGACTAAATTCATGATGATTCCATAACCCTATATTACACAGGATATATCTCCAACTGTATAAGGCCTTAGGAGATGAAATTTAACCCCATGTAACTTGATCTGTCTAATAAATATCCTCTAAGGGGATCCTTCTAAAAAATAATATAAAAAAATTTATAGAAAAAATTCCAAGGTGTCTCAAATGTAGCATCGAAACCTCGAGACCTTGAGTTCCGATACCAAATGTTAAGAACCAAATATCAAAATAGCATAAATAAACCTTAGAATAAGTACTCAACACCTTGAAAAAGAGATAATTTCATATAATAACCCTCTTTAAGGGGGAAACCTCCTTATACACCAGATAAATTTCTAAATACAAGATGATTCCAAATGAAAAGGTCTCCTTGGTATATATAGGAGACTAGGAGGTACAATTACAACCAATGGACCCAAGCCAACATAAATAAAATAACCTTACTGATGTAATATGCCCCAATTAAGGGGTAATGTGCCACTATTTAGGGCTTAGCACCGAATTGGAAATATCAATGTTACAAAAGGTTATAGAGGCATTGAGGTTTGATAAAAAAATATTTATTCCATCTGGGGCATGCCACGAGAACATACTCTATACCTTCACCAGTTTACCCTATTTTTCTCAAGAGTCAAATAGATTCATTACATTCTCATTCTCTTGTTACATGTGCTCTCTATTAAATTAATTGTGTAGATCGAATTTTGGCCTTGTACAATATTTTGGGTGAAGAATATAAAAATATTATTTTCTAGTTGTATCAGTTTGACATGGTGATGATATAAGACACTAAATGGGATCCAAACCCATATGTTGGTGATGTACAGATTAGGGATTTTACATCCTTAATGCATAATCAAATTTAATGGAACAAATCCATGGCCTTTGTTGATAGAATTGAGAAGACAAAAGGATTAAAATTAAGAGATGAGCCTAATCCTACAAAGTTGTTTGAAGCAATAATTGAAATCATAAAAAGTACAACATTTGTTGATACCTTAGAAGAAAATCAAAAGGCATCCCTCTCCTTTTGTGAAAATTTGATTGCCTTAAACAAGCTTGAAACAATATTTTTTATACAAAAGAGGTTGCAATAACTTTCATTTGAATAGGAGAAATAGGAACCCTTATGTTTATGTCTTTTTCACTTAGCATTGGACATAGTACCTAGATACAGATATTGCTTGAAAGCATTGGGGACCCAATCTATTCTATTGAGGTTCCATTTCCCTATCCTTTGGGAAATTTTAGAGCCTAGGAAAGAGGAAGAATTTTGGAAAGAAGTCATCAGTCAACATGGATATAAGTTTCCACAGGAATCAAGACGAACACGAATTGATTAGAGTTGATGGTATTTGGAAAATGTTCCCCACATGGAAGAAGAACATGAATATTAAGAGTAATTTATTTCATTAGGACATGTAACCACTATAGTTGGTGGGTCATGTTGAGACTCCTTTTTTCTATTTCCTATTCCTATTCATAATGATTTTTAACTATTTTTTTCCATCATAGTCCATGAGGGAATCATTATTTTTGGGGAAACCATGTAACTTTGCATAAGTAAAATATTGATTATTACTTTTGTATATCACATGAACTAAGTGATAGAATATATTGTTTTGTTACTTGTGTACAAGTGTATTTTCAGAAATGGTCAATAGGGCAGGATTTGGAAGAAACTACAAATGTTTCTAATCCAAAATGGTCAAACAGGGAGCAATTTCAAAGTAGTTACAGATGTTGTGTATCTAGAATAGATCAAAAGAGGATCAGGTTTTGACTAAAACAAGGGCACAAAATAATAGATTAGATGTGAACAAGAATGTGAATGATGGATTCATATCGACATACGATATGAATCCATCTATTGAAGATCGTGAATTTTGATTTGGGGAAGACAGTTTGATGTAAGTTCTATGTTTTATCATAATGCTATATTTCATTACCATATTGTAGTTAGAAGCTAGAAGTATCATATTGAATCAATTGATCAATTTAAGATACTTTTCACATTTTCTTGTTTAAAACACTCCTCGCTTTGAAGGGTGTAGTTAACCATTTTATGAAGAATATTATTGTGCCTATATGTTTTGTGTCAGAATTTAATTAAAGAATATTTCAAGTTTTCTCTTTAAGTTATGGTGTATATCTTGTTGTGTTGATTAAATCTTTTCTTCTGTAAATTTTTTCTAGTGTCTGGTGGAAGTATGTAGGCCCCCCTTCAAAAAATAGATAACATATTTATTTTCCACAGTTAGGTTAGCATAAGTCTTTGTTAGTTCATTCTTTCAGATCTAGTGCAGAGTGTTTACACATGTGTGATTTGATCTTTACATTATGGTGTGGTTTTAAATGAGTTCATGGTTAATGGAAATCTGAATATTTTATTCTTCCTAGTATTGGAAAAAACAATTTAGTTTCATTGACCAGGTTATCTATCTATTTAATATTTGTGTATGAAAAAATCAATGAGCTCTCATAACTAGTTTAATATCATTATCTTAAGTTCATTTTTGTGGGGAAAAAATAGGATTATATATGAGAACAAGTGTCATATTTCTCTCTGTTGTGTTTTTTATTTATGTGCAAT
The DNA here is from genome assembly GCA_000966675.3 of Picea glauca. NCBI lineage: Eukaryota > Viridiplantae > Streptophyta > Pinopsida > Pinales > Pinaceae > Picea > Picea glauca. The sequence goes on from JZKD02S1430749.1 coordinate 10,273, forward strand.
TAGATTGAGATTTGAGTGTTTCATATACTTTGCATGATATTATATAATTTTTTATGATCCTTGATTTGACATTAATGTGGTAAAGTAGCTTCCTTTAAAACACATCTAGAAAAAACCCAACAGATGTGAAGGTGGAGGATGAAAAAAAAGAGGACGATGGCATATATTATTTTTTCTTTCCATGAAAAGATAATAGATGAAGGCTTGATCTAAAGTGTTGTTCTCAAACAAATGTACTTCATGTTGAAAAATTACAACCACACCATAATTAAATTTAGAAATTGGTACCTTCTCAAAATATGTGATTTGGAGTTGGATTCAGAACTTTGTACCATGATTTCACCAAACATTATACCATGTTTTCACTACCTCCACACCTCCAAACGATCATATGCAAATTTCATTGAATCCATCACTATCTTGTGACTATTTCTCTATATCCCATTCACTCTCTCCATCATTAATAGTCAATGGGTGACAAAGAAATAGCGATAATACAATGATGGATTCAATGAAAGGTACACATGACCTTTTGGACGTGTGGATGTAGTAAAATCATGGTACAACTTTTGGGAGGATAGGAATTAATCAGAGACATAAAGGAAAAGTGTTATGCTTATTTTTCAAGGAATGGATTATGACCCAACAAAGATACTAGGCTAGCACCCCCTACTCCCTTAGAAAGTGTATCTAGTAATTAATTGTTGGACATGGTGTTATGGAATTGGAATTGATGTATAAAAGGGTCAATATGGTCATAATTATCAATGGATAATATGGAATATGGAATGCAATAAAGTCACATACG